>JH152760.1:60767-71698 GCA_000226015.1 Mnemiopsis leidyi | reverse complement strand
AGATGTAACTTACTAAAGCAGATGTAACTTACCAATCAGATGTAACTTACCAAGCAGATGTAACTTACCAAGCAAGATGTAACTTACCAAGCAGATGTAACTTACCAAGCAGATGTAACTTACCAAGCAGATGTAACTTACCAAGCAGATATTACTTACTAAAAAGATGTAACTTACCAAGCAGATGTAACTTACCAAGCAGATGTAACTTACCAGGTTGATGTAACTTACCAAGCAGATATTACTTACGAAACAGATTTAACTTACCAAACAGATGTAAATTACTAAGCTCTGAACTTCGCCATGATCGACTTACCCTTTTTACAACATAGAATTTGCCAACCCGAAATATTACGGGGGTTGAAAAAGCACGGAAACAATCAACTCAAAGCTCAAAGGTAATTGAACTTACCATGAATGAACAATTTTGCTAAGTTTGTAGGTAGTGACCAATCAAAACATACCAGGACTTACATATTAAAGTGTTGCCAAATGTCACCATTTTGCAGGACTTTCTGTGTGAACTTACCCATTACGTTTTTACACAATTACCAAAGCTAAAGGTAAATCCATACACTTAAGCAAACAACGCCCTAAGAGGTTCCCATGTAGTCCAGTCATTAATAAACATTCAACTTACAAAACCACGGTTTAGGAGAGAGTTGACGAAATTACCTGGCCCAATAATGCAGAGAAGTATATACTAAGACTCACCCGGTGTGTTAGAAAAAAAGAGCGAAAAGAGCAGGGAAAAGCTGAACTACATTACCTTGCATGGCATTGTCACTTTATAGCCCTAACACTGACAGAATACAGATACTGATTGGAACAGTCATGTCATCAATAGACTTACTAGCCCGCATGAATTCAAAATGCGTAGCTGCAAGCAAGAGCTAATCCCGAAACTTGCCAATGCAACAACGTGAAGAAAAATCGCCAATAGTAAATCCTAAATATGGTTTACCAGTTCTTACCGTGAAAAGATCGGTGAATAAAACAAACGCGTTGGAATTAAACTTACCAGGAAGAAACTTACCCACTCAAACAAAGGGGATAAATTGAAAATACAGCACCAAAATCATTGACTGACCTTCTTTTTTGACTTTGTCATTGAGGTTGTTAACGTAAATGGTAGGCTGTGGGGGGTACATGCCACGCCCCATGTTTAGGCGAGGGAGGGACCGTAAACCAACAACTAGATGAGCTCGCTATATATCATGTGACAGTGTTAAGGAGAACAGGCGACACGGTACACGTCCTAGTTCCCCCGAAATGCAGTTCTAATTTTCGTACAATCGGTGGGAGGATATGGGAGCTTCAGAAAGTAGAGAAACCCTATTAATAAGATACAATCAATGATATCAACTCGTTAATATGGTGATTAGAACTGCATTTAAACCCATTAGTCAGTGTGCAATGGGGACTGGTATGTGACTAATGGACGAAGAAGACAATATAGTCAGAACCTAGACCTAGTTTCAAACAGTTCTTAACTCAGTTTTCTACATACGGTAGCTATTATCTGGTTCTAACTTCTAACTTTCTACAGAAACCACTCAAACTGTTATAGGTATAACGGTTTAAGATAAAGTTATAGTTGCCATTTAAAAATGTTAAACATACAATAAATCTAAGAACAAATTGCTTGAAAAGGATACGATTTTAGGAATAAGGGGTCGTCGATCTTCTGCTTTAGGGGCCTTCGCCTAATGGATAGATTCTTGTGAAAATTTAAATTTGTTATCATATTTTGTCGTCAGATTCAAAAGTTATTTAATCAGTGCATAAAAGCAAATAATTTTGAAGTATTTTTGTAAGTCAGTTAACAGTGAAACTAATGTCAACGAACGATTCATACATTTATTTTGATGACCTTGAATTGATACAAATCTAATAAAAGAGTTAAAAAGCGGAAATAGTTTACAAGTTTTTGGACAAGCGGTATCGCAGCCATCGGAGTTCAAGTATCATACCCGTTATCTTATGATTATAAATTACATCATTATTTAATAGTAGTCAGTTCTCTTTATTCGTTGGACAAATCATCGGTCATTTTTATTTAAAATCTACAAGAATGTTTCACTTCTATCTTCTCACAAAGAGTGCAAGTACCAAATTTTAAGTCTACCAGAAAAATATGATACTCGGCAATCTTCAAAAGAAATAAAACTCATGAAAAAAACAACACTTAGATCAGCAAACAGCTCGACTAATAAGACAGACAAAATTCAAAGATAACTCCAATTAGCAGTGACTTATGACTAAGTGACATTCTTTAATCTTTAAGAGTCCCATTTTCAATCAAGTATCCTTAAAAAGGAGGAGTTCCCTCAATGAACCATGGAGTCAAGTTGTTCCTCGGAAACAATTTCGGATGAGAGTTTGGTAATGATATCGTTGATCCAGTAGTCGCTCGGTAGAGGGAAAGTTTTCATCGTCAGTAGAAGTTCTCTGTTTTCCGTTTCACCGAACAAAGCTCTCCATACCTGCAAATGATATAACATTTTGATAATTTCGTAGATAGGGACAGTGAATACGCAGGTATTTCGGGCAACAAATTCGAACTTATTATGACAAGACGCACAATATTCGAGCAGATTAGAAGCATTTTGACTCTTTATTATATTTTACTAAGTCTACCATAGTTCACTTTAAACACGAGCGAAGATTTTATTTATTAGCTGAGCAGCATAGACTCCGGCTAGAAAGTAAGAGGACAAAGAGGGTTGAAGTCTTTAAAGACCTCCACCCTGTTTTCTTTCTTTGAATAAATGCGACAGTTGAAGCAAAAATAGATCTCGTTCTTACTTGAATTGAATTTTGCAGCTTTAATTTAAAGAGCATACGTGATTTCTTATACATCTGGCATCACGAAATTACGGGCAGGGCAATGGCACTTAAGGTACCAAAGTACAAAGAATCAACAGTAAATTGTGACAAAGTTAATTATCCAACAAAGGTGCAGACAACAAGTCTTGCAATCTAGGAGTTAAAACAAAGACGAGAGGAGAGTGCTAATAGATTTACAGCTGTCAGGTCCTGAGACACCAATCTGACGGTATCTTTCTGGACAGTCTCCAGAAACGCGGCACCCCTTGATCAAACATCACATAAATACGAGCTGCAGGTCCTGCAGATCTCACTCCCCCGAACAAAGATGAAGATTTTCATAGCTCTCTGCTTGTTGGCAACAACCCTCTCTCTGGAGCACTCTCTCCGAGGTGTTCTCAGATCGCCTCAGGAGACCTTGAAACTGTACGGAGACTACAAAGCTAAGGAGCACCTGCAGTATAAAGACAGTGAGGATAGGATGAGACTGATGCTGTTCAGGAGTAACGCTGAGCTGGTA
The DNA here is from genome assembly GCA_000226015.1 of Mnemiopsis leidyi. NCBI lineage: Eukaryota > Metazoa > Ctenophora > Tentaculata > Lobata > Bolinopsidae > Mnemiopsis > Mnemiopsis leidyi. The sequence goes on along the minus strand of JH152760.1, from coordinate 68,349 downwards.
GCTCAGGCTAACGAGGAAAGTGATTCTGCTGTTTTCGGACTGAACTTCTTCTCGGCGATGACTGAAGACGAGAAGAGACAGTACCTGGGACTGAACATCACCGGACACCTCCCCAACTCTGCCCCTCTCTCAGCCGACCTGATGACAGATGTGCCGGAGAGTAAGCTGTGGACGGACGAGGAAGCTGTCACAGCCGTAAAGAACCAGGGAAGTTGTGGATCCTGCTGGACTTTCGGAGCAGTAGGAGGTCTGGAGACCAGGTACCAGCAGGTGTCTGGAAAACTGAGGAACTTCGCCGAGCAGGAGTATCTGGACTGCGTCTACGAGGGCAAGAGGAACGGGTGTAACGGGGGTTGGCCTGACGACTGTTACACCTACTCTGCAGGGAAGGGTGGACGCCTGGCTTCCACCGCCGACTACGGCTACACCCCTAGCGATGGAAAGTGCAAGAGCAGCTCCAAGCCGGACGCTATGATTGCGGCCAAGATCTCGGGATACCAGTCAGTAGGACGCACGGAAACTGCCAACATCGCAGCTCTGGTCGCCGGATCTCTGTCTGTCGCGTTTGAAGTGACGAACTACTTCCAGCAGTACAGTGGGGGAATCATCAAGGACACCACCTGCAGAGGACGTCCCAACCACGCTGTTACCGCTGTCGGGTACACCCCGGAATTCGTACTCGTCAAGAACTCCTGGGGTACTAGTTGGGGCGACAAGGGATTCGTCAAGTTCGCCCGAAACTACCACAACTGCGACCTCTTCGAGTACAGCAGCTACCCTAAGTTGACAAAGACCAGCGAAACCGACTCCACCCCGAGCGACGCCGCCACGGACTACAAGGCGGAGGACGGAGACGACAAGCCCGACCCAGAGCCGGTTTGTGAGGACAAGAAGCAGGACTGTGTGTTCAGCAAGAGGAAGTGCAAGAGGAACAGGTATGCCGCCAAGTGCCAGAAGACATGTAAGAAGTGTGAAGATAGTGGAGAGTGTCCCAGTGGCACGATCAAGTGCTCAGATGGAATTTGCAGGCACGAGCATATGTGCTAAGATGTCCTCTTAAATTTTGGACCTTTAATGTGAATTAAACATAGCATAGAAATTTTGATTATTTCTCGCCTATCTCATATTCAGAAAATTCCTAATCTAACATTAGTAAGAATCGGCTATCAAACCTCTAAGTCCCCTCCTACTCTCACTAACATAACAAATCCTAACCTCAACAAGAAGAGTACAAGTTCTGAGTCCCATCATGTTTACAGCGGTTATCTCCGTTAGTGAGCTGTATGGCAGTTCGTTTAACAGGTGTCCTGTAGTACTGATCTTGTGTCGGACTCCCTCCAACTCCTCCTCTCCCTGTGAGAACGGAGTATAAACAGTCAAACGCAAGGAAATATTTTATATGCGTGAATATCATATAATTACAAACGTGACTCGAGTTTTGGAAAGTTTTCCCACATACTTCTCAAATCTTAAATTCACACAAGCCTGCGGAAAAGATTTGAAATGTCGCAAACCCGTAAAAATTCTCACCTCTGGGAGAACTGCAGGTAGGTGGAGGTATGAGAAGTAGATGGCACCCTCTTTCTTCCAGTTCCGGATTTGGTGCCTGTGCTCGTGTAGAGCCGCCAGGAGCGGCAACAGATCCTCCTCTTCGCGCGATACGATTTTCTGAGGAGCTGAACAGCAGGGTTTAGTTAGTATGTTTTATTGCAGGTGAAATGAATACACTACCATCGTCAACTGCAAACTATACTGAATGCTGAATTCATTGGTACTCTCCAATTGTCAAAAAAATAAGTATAGACACTAAAATATGGGGAATGGGTGAAAAAGTGCAATGGAATTTCTTCTAACCTATTTTATCAATAAGTATTCTGTGAGCAGAATCAAACATCTCAGCTGCTGTGTACCAGGTAACAACCTTGCTCCAATCTCGTGAGAAGCGCGCATGAAGTGCACGTGCACAATGAAACACGTTTCCGTCCACGTGGTAATCCTGCAAACATCTCTTCTCCTCATCACTCAGCGCTGTCACGTCTGTGATGTTGCGCACAATGTTCCTCTTGATCAAGTTACGAATTGTCACGGTTCTTCCAGCAGGGAGGTGCTGCGCGACAAAGATGCCCCAGTCCCAGAGTCCGATACGATCGAGTTGCGCAACGTAGCTGGTGACGAGTTTGGAGGCCAGATGGGGTGTTGCGCGGGGAAGACCAAGAGAAGTGAGGGTGGTCCAGATAAACCAGACATCACGCTCGTCCAACATGTTTGCAGTGATCCCTGGAAATATTCCACTCAGAAAATAGGAAAACCGCACATACTTGACTGAGCCTTCTCTAAACTTTATACACAAAAACATAATAGAATGCATGTACCACAAAGGCATGCACTGTATGCAGTATGTACAACGCACATGCGCATTAATAACTAGAAAATGCCTCAGGTAACAACAGCTTACCTTGGTTGTTGAGGACGTCTGCTAGAGGGTAAGCAGGGTTGCAGTACAGCATGAGTATCTGCCAGAACACACTCAAGTTGGAGTCATCGTCCACCACTGGTGGTGTCACGTGACCTGAAATCGAATGTTGGAAGCAAAAACAGAATGAAAAAGTTATTCAATATCTTAAGTCGAACTAGAGTCATAGATTCTAAATAAACTTAAATTTTAAGGAATTTATAAATTCACTTGATTTTAAAGTTCCGAAGAGTTCAAGATACGTCGGTAGTCGATACTCGGTACCATGAGCTCACCAGATTCAAAGGCTTCCTGGAAAACAGCGACTGCTTGATCGAGAGGGGCTGACGGAGGAAGGAACCTCAAATATAGAGCAAAAGAAGAGAGCCAGTCTAGACCATCACACACATTGATAGTACGGGTTGAGCTTTCCCAAATCTGATAATGCGTGTACACTGTTAGGTACTTGGCAAATCTATTTTTAATTTTGATATTACAAACTTATTTATTTTCTCAAAATCTGGGATTCTACTTTTGTAAAATCCGCAAACTGAGTGATGACTTCCTACGCGAAAGAATATGCAAACATAGAAAGGAATAAGAAATTATTATTTTCGCTACTACGTTAATGGACCAGGCCTTATGTTAAGGAACCTTGACCCACCTGTTCGCCAGAGAGGAGAACGTAAATTTTGAGTCGGTCCTCGGAAATAAGAGCATCGTATCCAGAATCTCTCCACTCGTGAAGCTGCTTGAGCACCAACTGTCGTATAATGGGTGTGGAAGACTGGGAAACCAGCAAAGCTAACTGAAAATCTCCGGCTTTACAGAGCAGTTGACATGCTTCTTGGATACCACCAGCACAGAGCCATCCGATAACGGCGGGAAGGTGACAAACTCCTAACTTGGAATGTTCTATTGTGAGTTTTTGTGCGAGAACTTTTAATTGGTCTCCAAGCCAGTCAGACAATCGAGATTTCCTGAACTGCTCAGCAGCGTAGGCTCCTTCTTTCATCTGCTCGTCGGCCCAAAGCGCCTTTATAAGCTGCAGGGCAGGTCCTAGAACTGTCACATCCTCTCTCTCAGCCAGCTTAGCTAGCAACTCCTCCAAACACTCCGAACCCCTGTTTGGTACTGCAATGACTACACCGTCTACCTCGTCAAAAGTGGTGTGCTCAAGCTGGACCTCGAGCAGATCCCTGTGGTACTCCGGAGTAGAACAGCAGGATATAAAGGTCACCTCCAGTCCTGTTCCTCCAGTGGTGGACACTGTTCGGGATGAGTCAAACAGGTTCCTGCCTACTGTACTTTTTCCTGGTGCTTGATCTGACTTAATCAGGAGCTTGTTTCCCGATGTCCAGTTAGCTCGATAGGCAAAGTGTCTAGTCAGACCTTCGTCCATTTTGAGGTGTGTTCGCTCGTTTGCGATGGATTTGGATAAGGGTGGGAGACATAAAACTGATGGAACGACAGAGACTCCAAATTTAGGCGATGCTTCATTGCTCGGTTTCGGTACCATCTTTTCTTTAAGCAGACTCGCTTTGAGAACTTGAGGACTCTTGCTGTCGTTCATCTCCAACTTTTCCATCTTCAAAGCAGTTTTAGCAAGTGATCCCTTCTTAGACAAACTGATACTTGAAGAATAGTTGAAATGGGAGCCCTGAACAAACATCTCCCCTTCATCCTCTTCCTCGTTGTACTCATCCCCTTCCTCCTCGCTTTCATTAAACCCAAAGAGCCCTGCTTTGTAACCCTCGTACTCCTTGGGCAAGGGACGCGGCTGAAATGTGACCTCGTGAGGAGTGTCGTATCCTTCTCCCTCCGACACGTTGTCGTCATCACTAAACAAGTGAATGTCTTCCTTTCCGTCGTCTTCGAAAGAGTTTTCAGCCGAGAGAGGTTCTTCTTTGAGCTTCTTGGCGGCTTCCTTCCTCTCTTCTTCATCCTCGTCCTCGCTGTCGTCTAACAAACCGTATTGGCTGAAGTGTTTCACCATAAAGGTCCACTGTCCGGTTTCAGGTTTGTACTCCATAAATTTTGCTCCCATTTTGAAGGTTTTCTTCTCGAGGTATCCAGGAAAACCTCTCCGGATGATCTCTTTGGGGTCTGTGATGTTTTCTCGTGATCCTTTGTCGATCGGATACACGCATTCCAATGTTACCTCTGAAAATGCAACTGTATAGTAGTCAGGTACGATAGTGTATATTACTAAATATTTATATTGTACACTCGGACGACTTCGCTTGGCTGTGAAGTACTAACCACAATAATCAACGGTTTATGCGCAGAAGTCTAGGCTGTATGGTAGGTTAATATTTTAACCCAGAACTGACCAACTCAGAAACAAGTCAAACATAGCTTCACGACTCACGCTTCTCTTACCTGAACGTCTATTGAGGGCCTGGCCTTGAGGGGGCTTGCTCTTATCATCGGGATAAACAGAGATCTCCTTCCTTCTGAAGAAGATGGTCTTGTCCAGGTCCATCCCCCACAAGTCCACCTCGCCCAGGAACTTCACCTCTCCGTACCTACATGTAAAGTAATGTAATACACAGTGTATTAGAGTTAGGGTACTAGGGTATATTTCGGAGTATAACTACCTCCAAGCAGGTCAGGATTGAAGAGGGCAATGGTTTGGACCGCTGTGAGGTAACACAAACTCTGAATTACAGAGGCGAAGTATAGAAGAAATGCTGATTTAAATTGCAGGAATAATAATGCGCTGCAGGAGTCAATATTTTCTATCGTTTTATGTTCATGACAAGAGCAAAACACAACACATTCTCATCACAGTCCACCAAACTCGAAATTGACTTAAACCTGAGGTGTGAAACCAGACTCACCCAATTCTGCCGACCACTAGATCATGGACTACCAGACTCTCGTCTTTAACCATGTTCACGAGTTCAGCAGGACCAGGTACCGTGTAATACTCGGGACGATCTAGCGTGAAGGGGAGGGTCGGTGGAGGAGGTTTCAGAGGCTTGCCGTCAAGTCCAAGTATAGGCTCGTCGTTATCTGCCGTCGTGTCGTCCTCCTGAAATACGGGGCAGGTTGTTTAATTAAAAGCTGAACCTCATTGTAAATATAAATAACGCACTAGTTTTCATCTTGGTTAATTCCTGATTTTACGGAGACTGGCAAACGTGGAACAAGAGATCTACAGAGTGGAGTTTTAAAAACATTGTAAAATACTTATGTGTGAGTTAGGCATGACTCCAACTAGGCTGAAGGGTGTTTAGAATTAACACGTATACATATATGCCCATGGAGCCATGGGAAATGTCGCAATTTTCGCGTCGACTGAAATTCCAAGCACATGCCAGAGCCTTATTCAAATTGGAAAAACCATTTGCATTTGTCTAATAACCTTCATGCACATTATAACTAAGTTTAGTACAAGTACCTGTAAAAGCCAATACAATCGTGACCAACTCAATATCTAACAACATGGTGCGAAATAAAATGCCTCATTTTCTGGTAACAAGTAGGTGAATAATTCCCCACAATGTGACCTTCCTCTCTTGCGGGCTACGACTTTTGTGATAAATGAGTCCGAATTTGCGGCATGCGCTGGTTAATATTTAAGTATGTTTAGAATAATCTTCGGTTAGTTTTGCTGTTTTAAATTGATATCCAGTGAGCTGATAACTTTACACATGCACACAACTTTGATTCAACATAGATAAGAATTTGTTACGTAGTTTCAGTCAAAATTTTCGTTAAAAAACAACTTTGTGTACGTGGGGCCGGGGCATTTTGATACGAAAAGGAAAAGCTAATAACCTTGTTAGATAGATCTAACAATATAGACGTTGTTCTGCTTATAGAAAATGGTTGATGTGAAAGTTTAACACTGTTAGCACTCGAAATTTCAACAGTTTTTCTGACAAGAACTTGCGAGTAGCGAGATTTTCAGTTCTTGAAAATTTAATCACTCATTTACCTTACGTACATCTTAAATGGCACTGGTTTCTTAATCTCAGAGTGATCACTCTAGTTCCCTCTAATAAAGCGATAAATGCATAAGGATTAGCCGGGAAAGCAGACCAACTGATCCTAACTCAGTTTCCGATCGTCATTGCATATTGCTTACGTGCACCTTCATTTCCAAGTGATAAAGCGATAAATATAATAAATAAAGCGATAAATATGATAAAATAAAGCTTTTGAGAAGAGTGATTATAGACAACTGGAAGACTACCTTAAGTTTCCTAACCTCCATGCGAACTTCAAAGTGGCTACAAAGTACAAGTCTAACCATAGTTGTGAAACTGCCACCTTGGCTATCTACAATGACCTTCTTTGTTTGACTGATTCTAAAAGTAAGATCATTCTTCTCCTTCTCGATCTAGGTGCTGCCTTTGACACAGTGAATCATGAAAGCTATGGTTTGTCAGGACTCAGGAGATGTGTTTACACAATTGATCAGATGTGTGAACGTCAAAAATATTGGGGAGGAGTTGCAAAATTCCAACACGTACCAGCAAGCCTGAGGTTACACCTATTTTATTTTATCGGTTCAATGCTGAAACCCATTCAAACAAAAATTAATTCAATTCCAGTTAGTTTCCATTGTCTTTCTGATTGGTGCCCACAGCCGGCGGAGTTCTCTTCTAACGAGGTTCAAACAAAATTTAACGGGTTTTGGACAGATGCTTTCTTATTGGGCAACAAAAGAAACTTCTTCTCCAATTTCACACCTAGACCGTTTATAAGAGTGGTTCTATTTAGACGAGTTCAGTTTAGAGTAAATCTAGTAAGCATTGCTGGTTTCACTTAGTTTTTCATTTTTTCTGAAATGCTGAACTTTGTTTTCCATGTTAGCAGGGATCCTACAAACCGCAGTACATCCGAACTTTCTGTCACGGTCTTGTAATACTACGCTAAAATTTCAAAATCATCAAATTTGCTCGAATCATCTTAAAAATTGGTATGCATCACCTCTTAGTCACCAAGAAGGAATCCTGAAAATTTCATTAAAAAATGCGGTCCAGAACCTAAGTTATGACCGTTTTTAAATACCAGCCCATCAATTCTCTTACTCCTGATTGACAAAAACGGTCTTAGCTTTGGTTCTGAACATCATTTTCTGATGAAATTTTCAGGATTCTTTCTTGGTGACTAAGA
>JH152760.1:28152-60756 GCA_000226015.1 Mnemiopsis leidyi | reverse complement strand
AATACCAGCCCATCAATTCTCTTACTCCTGATTGCAAAAACGGTCTTAGCTTTGGTTCTGAACATCATTTTCTGATGAAATTTTCAGGATTCTTTCTTGGTGACTAAGAGATGATGCATACCAATTTTTAGGATGATTCGAGCAAATTTGACGATTTTGAAATTTTAGCGTACTTTGGCACACATTTGTGCATCAGACCCAAATGGCCCATCGTATCAGTTCAAAAACCTTAGTATATCATCTGAGAGGCACAACGAACATTTTCTGAAAGTTTCATCAAAAAATATTGACCAGAAGTAAAGTTATGAGCTATTTTCTTTTCCATTTAAGGATGCACCCAAATTTTAAAACCACCCTGTATAAGAATGTATCAGCGAATAACACGAGGAGCAACTAAACCACCTGCTCCCAAATATTAAGCAGCGAAAAATATGTAAAAGTTTCCGATTTTGCAGTTAAATCACAACCATAAAACATAGCAATCCAATGTCGCCGATAATGCACTAGTAGTGGATATTATAAGATATGCAAAATTCCACTCACCGTTATAGTTATGTCCGCTACTTTTTCCTCTCTCGCCGGGGAAGACTTCTCTGTTTTCAGAGCTAGCATACTCGTATCTCCGGCCGAAGTGTTGACGTCGTCCGCCGCAAGTTCTGTGTGTGTATCGTCGAAAGGCAATTTCCTGCGATCACGTGTCTTATAGCGTTATAAATAGACACAAATGAGTTAAATTGTCAGGATCGAGAACTTGGATCAAAAATGGCTCCAGTTTTTCTTCATATTATTGATTAAATTCTTGACTATGATAGGAGCTTGGTTATAAATTAATGCGAGGTGATCTGTCAAATTAGTCACCTTATAGGAGAGATGTCTTTTATTGGCATAGTGTCAAGATTAGCTCTGATGTCTAGCTGGTCTCTTATTCCGTTAGATACTATCGTGTTCATTGTGGTGTCGATCACTTCTTCTGAAATTTGGGATACCAATTCATATCAAGGTGCTTCAAAAGAGGAATGTCATAATTGGTTCAACTCAAAAGAGATGAGCTGAGCTTTCTAGTTTTACCCGTGTTTCGATTCGGAGGAAGTTGTACAGGGTGACAAAACAAAAATAGTGGCTATTGGTTGTGTATGACACAAATGCTGAATGCGCTATCTTATCATTTGTCGACCCATCACTCATATCCTTGGCACCAGTTCAATTGTTAAATTTTTGCGGTAATCAGATTTCACATTGGCTGACGAGCTGAATATTCTAATGATGATCATAAACCTGGCATGCAGTGAAAATGAGGCATTGTAATTCCAACTTCTAATCTAAAAAATCCAACTCATCACAACTGAAAATTTACGGAATGCAAACCTTTAACTTGGGTTTACGGTTACAATAATTATCAACATTCTTTTAAGGTTCTGTAACGAGTTAGACTGATAAAGCAGCATTTATAACCACTCCTAAACAAAATTAGATTTTATTCGATGCCAGCGCATGGTACGATATCGTGCAAAAAGTTTCACTTATTTGTGCAGTCGAATCGTAACTTCGGCCCATTATCGAATCATTGCACTACATATCGTTGCACTAAAATGATTTCATCGCCAAAATTTTCTCAGTCCTATTGTTTTGTATGCCCAATAAATCGTTGAATCTAGCCGAATTTTTTATCGTAACTTTAAACTAGTGTTGACATTGAAAAATTATGTTTTTTGGCAAAATTTTTAATTCATATGTTTTCATATCTGGGATACTGATGGATTGTTTTAACCAGTGTTTCCTAGAAATATGTCGCTGGTACTAATTTTGCTTACTGTTCTTGTGGCTGAGACAAGTGCCACACGCGCTTCTTGCTATCTTAGGAAGCACAATGATGGGAGAATCATAGGTGGGACTTTTAGAATTATTAACACGTCATATTGTTTTACTATATTGAAAACAGCATATTTGTTATTTTCTAAATACAAAGTAACATCTAATTTGGGTTCCTTTTTCAGGAACAGCAAAATTTTATTCAATCACTGGAAGATATCAAAATGTTAGCGTAGACCTATACGATTCCGGGCTGACAGACGGACTTCATGGTTTCCATATACATGAACAGGGAGTTACCGGATGTATGTGTTTTAAATAAATAAATTAATGAATGCTAAACATTTAATGTATTGCCTTTAAGTTCAAATAGCTGTTTCTTAAAAACGGATTTATATCTGTACATGTTCTTAAATTATAAGGCAAAAGATTCCATACTGAAGTTGCACCATAACAGAAATGTTATGCAATTTAGTAGTCTAGGTTTTTTATTTCAATGACAATACCTCATTATGTAATTAATGCTCTTACAACAATTGAAAATTAGTTAATCTAGTAGAACATCATTTTAATTCGATGCTAATTACGATTGATAGTGTAAAGAGCTTGCTACAGGCGACTGTTTGACGACCGGCGGACACTACAATCCTGACGGAGTTAACCACGGCGGAGCAGGAGGAGCTGCGTCCTCCCGTCACGTGGGGGACTTCGGAAATGTTGAGTCAAGACAAGGTGGGTCTATTTTCAGATATCGTGGGGTGGACGCCCCAAATCCTACACTATATTTAATAATGCAGTTTACATTTTCTATATTATATACATGCAGTACACGGGGGGGGGGGGGGGGGGGGGGATGGTGAAAAATTGTAAAAAATTGTGAAAATTTTTTATGGTGAATTGTGATTGGGAAATTTCACCATTTTTCGCCATTTTTCACAATTTAAAAAAATATGAATTAAGGTGAACCTTGTCATGGTATTTTAAATATTCATATGATATACAAAACCTTCTTTAAATCTCTTGATCTGAAGGCCTTTTAGGGCCTTTAAGCCCCTAAAAATGAAAATTTTCAACTTGGAGCTAGAAGAAAAGTTAGACCAGTATTTTAACGTAAAATTTGACAAGAATCCAAATTTGATAGCTTTGAATCCGAAAAATGATCACGTGACCCCTTAAGTGACCCCTTATAAGGCCCAAAAATGGAAATTTTCAACTTGGAGCTAGGAAAAAAGTTAGACCAGTATTTTGACGTAAGGTTTGACGAGGAATCCGAATTTTATAGTTTCCAATCCAAAAAATCGTCACACCTATAGCCGAAAAGTAAAAATTTTCAACCTGAAATCACAAGGAATCTAAAAAACCACGTGTCTTTTCTGGCTGGAGGCACGCTTTGCGTTTTGCGACTGAGTACTTGCAAAGGGATGAACAAGTTCGTCGTGAAACCCGTATTTCCCTCCACAGGTCCATCATTTAACCATAGCCTTAAACCAAACATTGTCAGCTTGGTTAAGAATAGTCTGAGTCTCGATTTCAGGCTCACATACCATAGTAAGAACTTAGAAATCTGAGTGAAAATGGTGGAATGAAATAATAAATAATGGCTAAAACTGAATTTCCTGACATTTCTGACGGGAGCTTGTCATGCCTGACAAGGAAATCGTACAATACATAACGAAACATGTTACATGCACACACAAGCAAAAAATTTTAGTTCCAAATGGTGAAGATTTTTTATGGTGAATTGAGGATTGTGATTGGGAAATTTCACCATTTCACAATTTTTCACCATTGCAACCCCCCCCCCCCCCCCCCCCTACATACACTGATAAAAGAATCTAGATTAAAATGATTGTAAGTTATATTATAGGTCACCTCACCACTAACATGATATGAAGTGTTAAGATAAAAAAGTTAACATTTTTAAATTTTCAGGAAGAATTAGAACAAAACTGACATACATTGTAAACAGCAATAAACAAGGTAAGACAAAATAAGTACCACGTACACTTTTCTTTTATGTTTGACATTAGACAATGCCCATTATCCACTGTCTTTCCTAAAGGAATATTTGTTCAGTTCGGACATTTTTATTTTTCTCTTATAATGGAGAAATCGTTAACTCTATAGATCATATGGAAAGGTCACTCCCAGAATGTGGCACACCAATTGTGAAAAAATTCCTGTGAATTCTGTCGATTCCATAGTTCCGAACATTTCAGGACCAAACGAAAAAGTTGCCCCTCACTTTTGAGCCTCCTAACGGAGCAAGATGACAGAATTACAGAGCGTTATCTGTGACTCAAATCTCATTGTTAGCTTTATAGCTACTTCCACAAGGAATTTAACTTAAACTCAACCTGGTTAACGGGTAATCCAACCCACGAAATCTGCATACATGTGTATGTGTGGTGTGGCACCACTGTGGTTTTGTCACAACTACGTTGTAGCAAGAGCTGAATCAGCGGAACCATAGAGTGGAGCTCAGTGCATTTTATGGAATATGGCTAACGTATTATTAGGGTGGTGGCAACCACCCCAGAAAAGACAAAAAAAATTTGCCACCCCCCTAGTATGACAATATGAACTATGAAGTGTGGTATACGACCCCCCCCACCTCGCTTTTTTGCAAACGGATTGGAGAATGGAGCCTAAAGGAAAGAGATAGAGACTTGAAAATTTCAGACAATGTAGATTTCATCACGTTTTGTGGCTTAGGCTATGTTAAAATTCGCTCCGGCCCCTTTAAGGGCCCAAAAAAGTCTCCAAATCGGGGGACGAATTGGAGTCCAAACGGAAAGAGATCGAGTCATGAAAATTTCAGGTATTGTATATTTTAGCAGGTTCTGTGGCTTAGGCTATGTAGAAATTTGTTTAGAAGGCCTTTAAGGGCCTTTAAGGCCCTAAAAATGAAAATTTTCAACTTTGAACTAGAAGAAAAGTTAGACCAGTATTTTGATGTAGAATTTGACGATGAATCAAATTTTAATAGTTTCGGAGCCGATAAATGATCACGTGACCCCTAAAGTGACCCTTTATAAGGCCCTTAGGGCCCCAAAATTGAAATTTTCAACTTTGAGCTAGGAAAAAAGTTAGACGAGTATTTTGACGTAAAATTTGACGAGGAATCCGAATTTCATAGTTTCCAATCCGAAAAATCGCCACAACAATAGCCGAAAAGTGAAAATTTGAAATTACAAGGAATCTGAAAACCACGTGTCTTTTCTGGCTGGAGGCACACTTTATGTTTTACGACTGAGTACTAGCAAAAAATAAACAAGTTCGTCGTGAAACCCGTATTTCCCTCCACAGGTCCATCATTTAACCATAGCCTTAAACCAAACATTGTCAGCTTGGTTGAGAATAGTCTGAGTCTTAATTTCAGGGTCACATATCATAGTAAGAACTTGGAAATCTGAGTGAAAATCGTGGAATGAAATGATAAAAAATGGCTAAAACTGAATTTCCTGTCATTTCTGACAGGAGCTTGTCATACCTGACAAGAAAATTGTACAATATATAATGAAACATGTTACATTCACACACATGCAAAAATTTTAGTTCCAAATCCAAATGGTGAAAAATGGTGAAAAACGGTGAAATGATGAAAATTTTTTATGGTGAATTGAGGATTGTGATTGGGAAATTTCACCATTTCACCATTTTTCACCATTGCAAACCCCCCCCCCCCCCCCTAGTGTACACCCTAAACTCTTGAAGTCACCAGCTGACGATTCTTCATTTGAAGAAGCAGTTGTTCAATTATTTAGAAAATGCACGGATAGTTAATTACCTAAAATACGGAAATCTGCTAGTCTTACTGCACTTTTTAAGAGTGGGTCCAAAACAGAGCGCGGGTCTATTCGAATTTATAATTCAAAATATCATCCCGAGAAACTTTAGACCAAGCAGGCTTTTTAACGACTGTCTGGCCATCACTTTTAGGCTTTCACAATGAAATACCAAATTCAACTTTTAGAGACCGATGGTCACTCTTTCCAAGGCTAGAAAGTAATTTACACTAGACACTAATGCATCATTAGTGTGTAAGACCTGGTCTAGAAGGCTGTCTTAGAAATTGCAATTGAAATCTCCAATTAGAACAGTCTCGCGAAAGAATTGGATTCAATGCAAATATCATTTTAACATGAAAACAGTACACTATTTAATAAACTACTATTTAATGAACTACTATTTAATAAACTACTAAAATATCCTTTAAACATGAAAACAGTACACTACTTAACAAACTACTTAATGCTTAAGTTAGGAGATATATACACATGCTATAAATTTTTTTCAATTTCATATACTGCTATCAACATAGCTGTATTAGCTGTTGCTAAACACGTATATGGTATAGCTCTGTGCGAGCTTAACGCGAAATTAAAACGGGCGCTATGATATGCATGCGTCCAGACATAGCGCGCGCAGCGCGAGCCACAGGGATATGTTTGCTTAATAATGTGCAAGCTTTTGCGTCGCGCGTTCGTCCTTGTCTGACTTTGTCCGACCCTCTATGGGAATAAAATGACAGGAGGGTGCGCGCTGCCGTACAAGTTCGTCCTTTTTTGTTGCGGTCGCGGTGATACCCGACTAAAGCTGAACGAGACGGATATGATCGTTAAAACGATCAACGATGGACGGATGTAACATCCTCAATTAAAATTTCGATGACTGATGACGAAGATCAACCGCGACCGTTTAAGAGGAAACTTTATTAATTAGATGGTTACGTTATCATGGAACAAGTTTGTCTCACGTTGTGACGACCCTTTTCGAAAAAAATTTTTAAAAATTTGAAATTTTTGTCTCACGTACGCGTAGTGACCTTTTTTAGAAGTGGGGGCCTGGCCACGCGCAGCGCGGCCACTAAGCCGCGCGCTTCGCGGCAGCAGGAGCTCTCTACAGCAATCAATCTTTTTGGTGCAGGACATTCAAGCATTCTTCAGTTTCTGCATCTCCAATATTTGACCTTGTTTATACTGGTTGGCAGTACTCTAGCTTGGATCCCTCTAATTTTGATACAATGCAATGTCAGTATTACAGCTGGGGACCTGTCTTTGATGCACTCAGGATTTATGCTGAAATATTTACTGCACTCTGGAATGATATTTCTTACATGAGGTCCCCACAATCTGGTGCTGCCAATACAAACACTAATATCCTGTATCGTCTCTTAAGGCGTAATCACATGCCCCTTAGGTGTGATGTATGTTCCAGTCTCGTGATAGTAAGAAAGTTCTCTCATATCACTAGCTCAATTTCTTTTTGCGAAGTTCTTGTTATTTACTCAAAACCGTTCCATCACAGGATTTAGACCGTCCTGCAGTTTTTCAACACTTTTCAGTTCTAGAATTGTTTCAAATAAGTAGTTGTCGACTGCAAAGCTGAAACCATAACTGTTTGTTAGACCCTCCAGCAGGTCGTTTATATACAAAATGAAAAGGATAAGTCCTTAACCAGCCCTCTGTGGAACTCCTGATCCTCTGACTGCAGGTGTCATTATGAATGTGGTCTTCTGAGACCTATATCTTCAGCTAGAATTCTGTCTCATTTGTTGCTATGCTTCTGTAATATCAAGACAACAATAAAATTCTCTTTTACTGAAGTGAATTCTCTTTTACTAAAAATATAATTTCTGTCCTTCTTTTGATAAAAAGTCCTTCTCTCAAATTGGCCAGATTTTGCTGGTATGGATAGAGTGTGCTCCCTCATTACATTTGTGGAATGAATTGTTTCCAAACTACTTAAAGAAGGCTTACTTACTTAGTTACTTAGTAGAGTTTATCTGTAGAGCCGGATAGGTCATCGAATGACTAACCAACGTGATTGTGAATAGTCAACCAGTGAGTTAGTCCAACTGCAGCTGTATCCAGCGAGCGGAGGGTTGTCAGCTATCATTTAACAGCCTTTATTTGTTTAAAGGAATTTTGTTCCACAGTTCAGGAGTAATTAAAGTGTTACTCCAAAGTATTATGTCAATTTGATATTCAATTCTAATGCTGATCTGACTTATGTATCATGGTTTTTAAGTTTATACGCAACTGTAGCCAATTATTTCATTCTTAATTTTGCAATATCACTATAATATTGTTAGATTATGTGACACGATACGACAACAGGCAAATTTAACAGTGTTGCGTTATCCTAATAAACACATGGCGATGGGCCGATTGAATCAGCTATCGTAATTGCTTCACGAATCGCATGCATACCTCATAAATCGCGCTTGTCTGCACCTGATTTCACTTTCATCATCAATATCAGTTATATTTGACTAGATGTAATGCGAGAGTGGCGTATCAGCCACTGCAAGATGCAAGCTAATGACACTGAAACTCCAACAAAATTTAAGCAAGAAATAGACCTAGTCAAACTATTTGACTGCACTGTCAAAATTATTCACATCCGTTGTTTTTAATAGCTAAAATTTTACGGCCGGTTTTAAGTTTTCGAAACTGGAAACTGGTAATAGGATAAATCAACAGCAGCCATTAATATTATCATCAGACAAATTGCAATAAAAATGTTTCAGTTTCACAGCCAATATTTTCACTTTAGCTTCCATGGTATTCCATTAACAGTCTTTGCTGTAGATTTTATTTTTACAACATATCTGCTGTTCAAATTCTATGCTTATAGCACTAGCAAAGGGAGAATTGAAGAAGCCTGTTTAGAATTTGGGAGATGGAAATCTAGCGTCCGCCTGAGACCTAACTCGTTTACTGAAAATATGACACAGAAAAAGACAGTAACTGATCATGGTTCAAAAATGACCGATATGACTAATCTTATAATCTAAATGGTGCTATCAGTACTATAAGTATTTCGTCTTAAACAATTGACTAGATAATGAAGTAAAAACAAGAATACCTAACAATATCACTATGTATATCAATTGGCAGAGACTGCATTTTGTTGCCTAAAATTTGCACAATTTCACAAGTCAAATATTTCTACCATTGTTGGACGTTAAGGTAATGACTAACTAATAAGCAAAAAAATGTATGAAGGGCCACACAGACTAAGTGTTCTGCTCCAACTTCATGATACATTATGTATTCAATAAACAAATATGATCTGAGACATTACTGCAAGTACTAACAAGAATTAGCTAACAAGTTGTACTGATGGGAAGATTTCTGTTCCCACATTCGCAAGCAGAACAATCCATGTATTCAGAATGATATTGCAGGGTCACGTGACTAAATGAGGACCATGTGACCTCGCAGAGTACAGCTACATGAGTGCATTCCACTGGCCCCAGTTAGTGGGGCTGTTCTCAATTAGTGGGACTGGTATCACTTGGTGGGTCTGGTCTCACTTGGTGGGACTGGTTTCACTTGGTGGGACTGGTCTCACTTAGTGGGACTAGTCTCACTTAGTAGGACTGGTCCCAGTTAGTGGGACTGGTCCCAGTTAGTGAGACTGGTCCCAATAAGTGGGACTGGTCTTACTTAACTTATTGCTTAATTTTAGGAGTTTTAGTTTGAAAAAATATTTTGACTTATCTAGTGTAAATTTACAAATTTTCAATTTTTTGATATTTTTTTGAAATTAATTTATTGCAATTGATTTTTATCATTTTCGATATATTTTTTTCCAAATTTTCTCGATTCAAAGATTTTTTTCCAATTTTCAAATATTGAAAACTCTTTTCCAAAAAGTTATTTCATTTTTTGATTTAAAAATATTTGATTTCCAGTTGAAATCCGGCAAATTTTTTGAAACATGACCAGATTTTGAGGCCGGATATCCGGCCAGAACTGGATTCAGCCAGATATCCGGTTGGTTCCTACTCACACCCTTAGTTGAAAAGTGCTCAACCTTTTCCTTCTTAGTCCCTCGACTCTGTCATCTGTCAATATTCTGTCAGTTACAGTCTGTTGGTTGGGACTGTCGTGTATAATCTTTGCTGACATCAGGAACGGATCATTAGTGCCAAACCTGCCCCCTATTTCGGGGTGTTCAATTTCAGCTCATGGGCTGCTGAAATTTGCTCTTCTGAAGGCGCAAGTAAACTCCCACCATACAATTCTTTCAGTTGAGGTCGAATAGATGATCAGGTCAGGCCTAAGCCTAGCGGTCGCCACCTCAGATGGGAATTTGAGCTTGCCATTGACATCTGCTAAAAGCACCCAGTCTCTAGCTTCAGTCTAGATGCCCATACCCGATTGGTTTTGACAAATTTGGCGGTCCCTTTACCTTTGCTCCAGCACTTATGAACTCAATAGTACTACTCTGCAGACTAACTGACCTCTTGGGGTTGTTCACCTGTTTGTCCAGATGGTATGCAACTTGACTCTGGATCTGATTTAAAACCTTATCTTGTATTCATGTGTACCTACCTTGTTCAAGGGCGATCTTACAGCCTGACAAAACGTGCTGTATCGTGCCTCTTTCAGTCCTGCAGAGCTTACACATACCATCTTCAGCCTCATCCCATTTGGCAGCCAAAGAAGGTGTTACCAGTGTATCATACACTGCCCTCAAAATGAACCCCACCATGAAATCGCCCATCTTAAATAGCAAGTTCCACGACAAATCAAGTGCCAAAAGATCGTCTCTCAATCTAGCCCAACCACTTATAAGCTCCAGGCTGCCATCTAACTCAACAACTCTTTCCTTATTAAGATTTTCCTGCACCAGTTCGATGGCTGCTTTTTTCTTTTCCCCATTATCTTCTCACAAGGCTTTTTCTATTCTCCAGAACCAATCCCTGCTTTTTTTCCTGGCTGAACCATCCCTAGCATCGACTCACACACCAAATCCCTTTCTGCTTCCTCTAAAACGTCCTCCTTAGGCATTCCATACTCTACTTGATCTTACCTTAGGTGGAACAGAACGAATGAAGTCATCCGGAGAATTCTTGTAACCCTGCTGCAATCGACACTTTTCCATCTTCCACGGATCTACTAAACTATTGATGGGCAAAGCCACTGGCAAGTCTCTACTGAATAAGCAGATCTTGCTCAGGGTATGCCCAGCACCTAGCCAAGACCTCAAAAACCGATTAACCCTCTGAACCCATTTCAATACGGCATGGTAAAGAATCTTCCACATCTTCAGGAAAGTTTACCTTTACCTCAGCTCCTCTGTTGAAGTGATGTCATTTCCATTTAGGTGCTGTAAAACACCTACACGGCTTGTGAATGTTCTTTGGACTCCCTCTATAAGCTGAATTTCTGTTACCTTGCCAATTTCTGTTACCTTGTACAGAGTTGTCATAGTTGTAATTGTCTTCTTGGTACCCTCTTATGAGCCCGTTTAAGTATGCAACATCTTAGATTATATTTATATGGAAATTTAAAGTATATTAGCACTATACTAGCTAAGTATATTAGCTAAGTATATTAGCTAAGTATATTAGCTAAGTATATTAGCTAAGTATATTAGCACTATATTAGCACTATACTAGCTAAGCAATAGGCTTTTAGGATATTGCATGACATGGTTATAAATGACCAAATTACATATTAGTTACCAGACATACCAAACCAAGGGCCTAGAGCCAATTCTAATCTATATAGTATTAATTCACTAGCAAAACAAAAGGAGTTGAAAGAGCTTACTTGTGACAAAAAGGGGAAAACCTTAAAGTTAAACCATTAACTAAAAAATAGGCAAGAATTCAACAACATATAATGTATTCCTTAAAAGAGTTAACATACTTGAACAGATGATCATTAAATTTTTGGAATCTTCAGATCAAAGCCTACACGGTAGGGCCAAGAACAGAAAATCTGTTGAGATTTTGTAAACATGCTTATTGCTTCCATAATAAGATAAGACCTCACAATAATGTAGGTTCTATTTTTCTTCAGTTCTATATTCTAAAATACAGGTTATGTCAAAAGCATCAGAAGTCAATATTCTTGAAATATCACCTAAAGACAGACTGTTCTTCACTGGACCGTTTACAGAAATTTCAAAGACCCACATAACTTTGAAAAATGCAACTTTTAAAAGTATAATTTTTAAGGTATGAAGATAAATCTTAACATTGTATCTTTTATTTTCATTATTTTTGTTATTTCATCTTAATGGGTGGGCAACATCATGCCCCAGAACATCGTGCCCCATAAAGTTGTGCCCCAGTGATGTCCTGCTCCACAACTGACAACTTCCTTAGGGTTACGGTTGGTCCCTGCCAGGGCAAAATCTGTTGGACAAAATGTTGTGGAGCACGATGTTCTGAGGCAGAATGAGGGAACCTTGTAATGTTCTGCTACAAAAATTCTTTACACCTTGAAAAATTCAATTTGACAGAAAGCAATTAAATATTCACATTGATTATGACTTATTCAGCTACATATTTAATTCATTTTAAGTTCTTGATGCCATTTTGATTATTTTCTTAACTTTTCTGTTTTTATCAGATAAAGACCACTGAGCCTAAAAAGTACTGTGTTCGACCAAATCAGGGAATAATTCATCCTCAAGATTCAGCAATTGCTACTGTAATACTTCAACCAATAGAAGAGGAAGTGTTGACAAACTGCCAAGGGCAACATAAGTTTCAAATACTGTACACTATCAGAGACAATGACCAACCCTCTAAATCGGTGGAGGAGTTATGGCTTGTAGCCAACCCAGCTCTGGTTTTTCATCACAAACTAAGATGCTTCTTTGAAAGTCCAAATGAAGCAGAACAACGGAAAAAACTTGAAGAGCTTAAAACCGATGTTATCAATCATAAAGATGCCTTGAAATTGGTAAGGAACACTTTTTTGCATCTTTATTCATGACAATCTAATGTAATATTCCAAAGAATTGTTAAAATTGTTGTCTCAATTTTGAAATGCATTATTTCCAGATCAGTGAGCTGAGAAGTAAAATTGATGAGCTTAAAAAGGAAAACTCGAAGCTCAACATAAGTGTGAGTAAAACTTATCTGCATAGTGCACATGGGATTGCTGTCATTGAAATTTTTACTATAGAGAGTACTATAACTTTATTATCATGAGCTTATGTCATTGCCCATTAGCGATTATACCTGTATGATTTCTTGATAAGTCACAAATGACTAACATTAGATGCACATAAGTCATAACATTAGATGAACATAAAAATCGAAAATAATGTTATATTTAATATATTTCTATACTCTATGACACGAACCTAACTGTGCAGGTGAGCGAAACACAAAAACGGTTGAACTTAGCTCTGAAACCATCCCAGTTTCCTGATCTTCTTACCTACATAGTGATAGCTCTGCTTGGGTGGCTGTTTGCCAAGTTTGTTATCTGATTTGTCAATGTTGTGACCATACACTAAATCACCATTTAAGTTTTGCCTGACCTAATTTTCTGTAGGCACAGACAGGTAATAATTAGTTTAATGACTCGTGAAGTATTCAATATATACATTACATATTTGTAATGTTTTCGCACCCTAGCCTCTCTTTTTCTAGATTAACTTAGAATTTCCGTGCTGCTTTCTTTCAGATTCCTGATCTATTGAATTCATATATGACTGACTAGATACTGACTAAATACGATAGATACTTTGTAAATAGCTTAGAATATAATGATGAGCTATTTCGATAGATTGGTGGTATTGAATGATAACCGCTGTTGAAGTTTTAAAATTTTAGAGTAGTAAATCATTCTCCATTTTATATTTGAATTTGTCAATTTTTATTTCAGACTTTCAGTATTATAATAAATGTCATGATTATACTGCTTTATTAATATTTTATGATGATTGTATTATATAATTCTTAATCATTATGTATGTATTATAATGAAACTGTTACTATAATGTTTATTAGACTTGTTTACTTAAAATACTGAAAAATGTAGGAAACTTTTTATAGGTCGACAAGCATCTTCATCTAATGAATCAAAACCATCTTAAATGTTTATAGGTTTAGATTTTCAAAAATGTAATGGAAGTATATACTTCTAAATTTATCTGGTAGTTTGTATCATTTAAGTTTTAAAGGAGGGCTCCATTTCAAGGTAACAATGTAATAGGTTACACAAGATGGATTGCAGTTTTCACAAGTGATCTGATTTTAACACTAAGTGCAGATCTACTCAGCTTCAAATCATATGAGAAGTAGAAATTTGAAAGGTGCGCCTTCAGCTTGTTGCTAAAATTGGAATTTTTCGTTGAGACGGTTTCTCCTTTCCAGATTTGGGAGAAGTTTTTGAGCAGTCCTTTATATCATGTTTCACATTGCGTGTTTTGTCATCGTTGCTGTTGTATAGGCTTTAGTATTAAACGACCTGTTCATTGAATTGGATATCAGTGGTTTAATTAGTTAACTGATTACCTATTCGTATAATACCAACTTGTGAAATCGAGCTACAAGCACCACAACATCACTGCATAGCTTATACTTTAAACTCGATCTGTGTGGATGGATTTGAGCTGATGTCTGCCAATCAATTAACTCTAACATGCAATTAATTATGGAAAAAACACTCCCTGGTTACTTGTTTAACAATTTTTACTCCAAAATAATTCTTTCTAGACACAGATAGATAGCGTTTACAGCTGAATATCATTTAAGTTTCTATAAATAGATTTTTTCTAGACACAGATAGAAAGTGTTTACAACTGAATATCATTTAAGTTTCTATAAATAGATCCTTGTTGAACCTCGGTGCTGTATCTTGTTTCATCATCACTATTGTTTTTAAAACGACACGATATTCTTTTAAGTGCTCTTATCCCCATGTGCAACATATTTGATAAAAGACCAAGTCCAAGTATAATGTACAAAACATGTGTAACAGAAAAGGCACTGTCATCTAACAGATGTATAGCTCTGTATCCTACAGTTGTGATTGTAGAAACTTGGTAGAATATTGCAGATGTTAGACTTAACGAACTCTCTGTGGCGTGAAGGCTCACTCCTGATAATGAGACCAGGATAAAAGCCGGTAGAATTGAAACCAGAAGTTTCAACACAGCTACTGTATAGCGTTTCTCCGAGTTGAAGGTTTGCACAAAAAGTACTGTAAGTCGGTCCAATAGGTGTTGTAGAAGTTTCATAAAACAGTTCAAGTAGCACAACAGAAGGAGAAAACCTGG
This sequence comes from Mnemiopsis leidyi, assembly GCA_000226015.1. Taxonomy (NCBI): domain Eukaryota; kingdom Metazoa; phylum Ctenophora; class Tentaculata; order Lobata; family Bolinopsidae; genus Mnemiopsis; species Mnemiopsis leidyi. The sequence goes on along the minus strand of JH152760.1, from coordinate 45,903 downwards.
GATGAAGTAAAGGACGACCAGAAGTCTCCCCGATGTTTTAGCTGGAAGAGAAGTAGGAACCTTGACTGTGGCTACCAACAGTGTGACCGAGTGAAGAGACCTCCAGTAGTTAGATCTAGACTGGAAGGAGTTTCTCAGGGGAGTAGAACATCTGGCCTTGTATGTAGGTAACATGCTTGTCAGGTTATTCTCATTGATTAAACTTCTGGTGAGGTTTGTTTTGATTTGTCGAGGAGGTTTCTTTGTTGAGAGGGACTGGAAAAGTGTTGCTCCGACTAACACATAGCAAATTAGAACTACCACTAAACCTACTGATCGGAAAACTTTACAAAGAGTATCTGTCCAATATCCAAATTTTACGTCAAAATTAAAGCACCCTCTCCAATGCTTTCCCACAGATGTTTTCCTCCGTAATTTGACACGACTTCTCTCTGAGTACGGCGCCTCCTGCGTGAGAAAAGGATTTTTGCGAGCTTGCTGATGACAATGAAATCTAGCCAGCCTCTTCACCCTGATCCTCGCAGCTCGTTTGTCCCACTTCTTCTCCTCTCGTAAGGATTGTCGTAGTGAGATCCGCTGTGGGTGGTTACTTGTAAACGTGGAGAGAGAGTCGGTATCGCTTTCCGGACTCTGAAACCGCCTGTAGTCAGTACGTTCAGGTCGGGTACTTGCTGATAAGAAGGGTGATAAAGATATGGTGTCGCTTTCAAAACTCCTGGCTCGCACCTTCCGCATCAGTTTCATTTTTGGTTTGTTGGGCATTGTAGAAAACAATTAGGTACGATAGCAAACAAGTTTAGAAAATAATTAAGTAACCTATTAATGTTTGATTAGATTGGGTATGATGTTTAATACAAAAAAGTGCAAGCTTATCGGGAAAGCATTCCATTACATATATATTGTTTTTGGGAACTATGAATTTCATTAATATTCTTTAAGTCCTAATAAACTTACTAAAATAAACTTACTAAAATAAACTTACTAAAATAAACAAAAATGTGTCGGTGCTTACCATTTTATCATCCCATGGACAAATCTAGTTTCCTTCGCCATTTTAAACTCCCAAGTCTTACTGAAAACGTAATGTGTATCCTCCTCTGTGTTCTATCATTGCACACCAGCATTGCAGCCAAACATAATATGGAGTTAGGGCTTTAGTGCAAATTAGATATAACGATAAGATTCTAGACACGAGCCATGTGTCTTATCTCCAAATTTACGTACATTGTTGACGTGTTTGGATGAGAAATAATATCCTATTTCTCAAAAACTGGGAAGTGTTTCCCTGCTTTGTGTTGTTCTCTTGCCTTACCCAGAATTTTCTCTAAGTGCTTGAACGTGTCTCAAATGTTATTCATAAATAACCTACAGTGCAGCTTTAATAACTGCAGAAAATAGTTAAACTTTTAAAACCAAAATAAGACCAATATCATAAGGATTAGGAATTTAATCAAAATTTCTTTAATCATTCTTTGTTGATGACCACACTTCACCACTCCAAGGTTCCTTTACAAAAACTGCAAAACCCAAACATTGCGTCATGAGAAGATATCACTTTGAACTTCCCCTTGTAGGAGGCATGTCGAAGAACCGTTCCCGCGCCCCAGACTACTCAATCCAGGCCGAACATGAAGACCGGCAACCTCTGATCGCGGGACATGAACCCCCCGTACCTCACGACTCTTACAACCTCTCCTACATCGCGATGGTGGTGTTCGGTCTGGCTGCTCTGCTCCCCTGGAACATGTTCATCACCGCCACCAGCTACTTCTCCAAGAAGTTCGACAACGGTTCTCCCTTCGTCCAGAAGCAGTTTGAGAACTTCATCACGATATTCTCCCAGATCACCAACGTGTCCTTTACTCTGATAAACGTTTATCTGCAGAACAGATTCTCGGCTTTCTCCCGGATTATGAGCACGTTGTTGGGTATGTGTTTGCTCTTCGTCATGACGACCGTCATGGTCAAAGTAGATACATCCGAGTGGACGGACGGGTTTTTCGGACTGACGATAGTTACTGTTGTAGTGTTTAACGCCTTTGCAGGGGTTTTTCAAGGGGGTATATTCGGCCTGGCGGCGTCTTTTACTTCTAGACATATTCAGGTTTGTAGTGTTATTATTATCTTCGTTTTTCTTAAAGATTTTTTAAAGATTTGCAGCTCTTGATTATTAGAACAGTTAGTAACTATCATTTGGCTAAAAAGTAAGCCGAAACAAGTTGAGAACATTGAAATTCAAAAAACAAATATTGTAATATACTCTCAGGGCTACATGACGGGCCAAGGAGCGGGCGGCATATTTGCAAGTGTGGCCAGTATAATATCTCTCGCTGTGACTAACGGTAAGGACTCTGTGCTCTTGTGGTTGCAGTTCCCATCTTCAATAATCTGGTTGCGCCCGGCGCCGTGTATGGTAATGTGTATAATCGTGTACTGTGTATAATCGTGTACTGTCAACTGTGTATAATCGTGTACTGTGTATAATCGTGTACTGTGTAATTTTACTAGCGAGCATTGGTACCAGGTACAGCGTGTTATCGCCTCGTACTTTTACTTTAAGAATATTTAGTCGGACACCGTATCTCATTTACTATGCTCATTTACTGTGCTCTAGAGATAAACAGTCAAATTGAGGTGTTTTGGAATTAAGGTTTAAATCAGTTCGTGTGTACTTGATAATGAAGCAACTGGTTTACACAGTTTAAACTATTGCCAAAAAGCCCCATAACTTAAACAACTTACTTTTAAACCTAATAAATACCATCTAACTATAAACAAACAAACAAACAATCAAACACGCTAACAAACAAACAAACAAACACGCAATCAAACACAAACGAACAATCTCTATCCCAGGTGAAGATCCTATCCAGAGCGGTTTCTACTACTTCCTAGCAGCTACTCTCGTCATCATTATAGCCCTGATCATGTACCCTATCTTTCTAAACCTTCCCATATCCAAGTTCTATCTCAACAGAGTTACTGACGATGTAAGATATTTTTCCGAATTCTACGAGTCATTTATTTTTTGTACCATGTCAGTCATTTTGTGACCATGTCAGTCATTTTGTGACCATGTCAGTCATTTTGTGACCATGTCAGTCATTTTGTGACCATGTTTGTCATTTTGTGACCATGTTTGTCATTTTGTGACCATGTTTTTTATTTTGTGACCATTGTTCAGTACACTGTCACGTGTCAGGAAATGCTCACACAATCCTGAATTATAAGATTATGGCTCGCAGTTAATTGTCCATAACCGGCGTACTGCTTACACAATTTTAATTATTTTCACTTAACACTTTTAAAGACAACGCTTGCCTAAAAAGTTAAAGTTGAAATCTGACAAAAATATTAACTAAAAATACTAACTAAAAAATACTAACAAAAATACTAACTAAAATAGTAACCTTGTAACCTTTAATACCCTTGTGGCCTTGAACAATGCAATAAAACTATCTGCTACTCTGAACAGTTGCAGTCCCTAATTGGCTTATCTCATCATTCTTTACAATTAACAAATATAAGAACAAACAATTTTGTGAGTTTCAAACCCGCATTGAACCCCTAATAACCCGCACTCTCTCGCAGCTATCACAGTCGTTCCGAGCTCCCTCCATCTCCTCCCTCTCCATCCTGAAGCAGATAAAGTGGATGTTGTTCAGCGTGTGGTGTACATTCTGTGTAACCCTCACAGTCTTCCCCTCCGTGGTTGCCTCCATCCAGAGTGTCACAGCAGACAGCCCCCTCACCACCACCTACTTCATCCCAGTCACGTGCTTCTTCCTCTTCAATTTCGGAGACTTTGTAGGTCGGACTGTGGCGGGCTCTGTCCAGGTTCTGAACCGGAAGTGGCTGGTTATTCTCACAGTTGCCAGGGTGATATTTATTCCTCTGTTTGCCATGTGCAATTATATGCCCGATGAGAGGTCTGCTCCGGTATGGTTTGACAGTGATGTTTATCCCATCCTCTTCATGACATTGTTCGCATTCACTAACGGATATTTCGCCTCTCTGGCTATGATGTATGGACCCTCACTGGTCCCATCTGGTCCTGAACAAGCTGCAGCTGGGGCCTTCATGGCCTTCGGGCTGGGGTTGGGTCTTATGAGTGGGGCATTCATGTCATTTGCACTTAACGCACTTTTGTGAGAGTTTAGGGCGAGTACTATTAATAAGTGATACTACTGTTTGCGCTCTGTAAAAAGTTAAAAAGTTTTGTATATTGAAGTAACTCAGGAAAGTATTGAAGCAACTCAAGTTACAACTCAGCCGGTTGAGTGTGAAATAGTTAAATAGTGAACTATTTGGTCAGTCTGTGACTGATTAGTGACCAGTGCGTACGGCGCAGTGAAAAGAATGACAGCGATTGTGAACCATGACATTTATATTTATGTTTGTTGTAATTGTTGTAAGTAAGTTCAGATAAATTTCATTTAAGTGTATTGAATGATCACGAAATATCAACTCGTTTTGCTGTGAATGGTGATTTTTAATGGGGCTAGCTTTGCATTATTTGGTAAATTTACTGTAAATTCAATCAATTGTTTATTAAGTTGTTTCTATTTTCTAGTTAAATTATTTACCCTGAACTGATTATGGTCCTTTATCACCGACAGTATTTAGTTGATTATTAAGTGCAGAATTAACTATCATGAATTACCTACGTCATTGCTTTAGTAACTTATTGTTTGTTTTCTTTATGAGATATCTGTAAATGATTTAGCTAATTTTCCAGCAGAAAGCAGATTTTTTGAAATCGGCTTGTCAGTAATTCAATCGGTCAATCATTTATTTGATTTCAAACTCATTTGACTTCCAAACATTGTTTGTTTACCCTGATCCAGTTGTTTTCTTGAAAGTATTTAGCGATTCATTGCACTATTTAAATCGAATTCTAGATGCGGTGGCATTTGATGAAAATTAATTGAAAAATATCTAATTTAGAAATATCAAAATCTAAATTTTCAATAATAATACTCCAAAACTGCAGCAACAACTTCTTGAACAAATCATTGCAATACCAAAAGGACCAGAAAAGTTGACTACTGTCATTCCCCAGGAATGAACAATGACCGATCTAAACTTCTCTGACCTATGCGATGACAGCGGAAATGTCGTCACCTCCAAATTGGTGGACCAGTTTTATGACAGCGGCATCCTCTTGTTCAAGGATCCGAGGTGTATACCTCACTGTAGTGTATCGTCAGACCGTCTGTCCAGTTTATTTAAATGTTGTTATCTAGTTCTTCTCTGATAGTAAGTTCAACATCCATGTCCTTGTCATTATGTTATTCCTTTAATCGTAAGTTCATTACGTATAAGTTAAAACCGTATAACGATATAATGCTGTTCTTGCATCAAATTTCAATAAAGGCTTTTCCTATAAAGTATAGGGTATTCGAATACCGGTTTTTGAACCTTTATGATATACGACACTTAGAAAGTGTCCCATTGAACTATTGTAATCGCTTTCACCATAAAATGATGACATGATTTATTTTAATTTTTAGCTCTACAATTTGTTATCGTCATCTTTAGAATTTTTCGTAATCATCTCAACTTACCGACCTACACTCCCACCTGCACTCCCCCAGTCTTCCCCCCTCTATTTCCCTTCCTCTAAACCTCATCTCGCCAGGCTGAGAAGTTTTGTAGGAGCTCTGTCTGTCTCACCGGACAAGACTCCAGTCCAACACCACAGTCTCGCTTCCAACAGCCTCCTCTCCCGGATCTCTCCTGACCAACTCTCCACTCTCCTCCAGGACCACCCTCTAGCTCTACAAGTTCTAACCAAGGGTCTCGTCGTGGGGGACTTCAAGACCTTCAAGGAGGACGTGATCGCTGCGTTCGATTCCGTCAGGAAGGACGGTTCAGGAGAGATAACCACGTACATACCTGGACTTTCAACCTACGACACCAACAAGTGGTCAGTTTCGTTCTGCTCGGTTGACGGACAAGTCGTAGCCCTGGGGGACTACAAAGACACCTTCACTCTGCAGTCCGTAACAAAACCCATCCTGTACGGTATAATGTGTGACGCTGTGGGTACCGACACCGTTCACCGGTATGTGGGTAAGGAACCCAGTGGGTTTGGGTTCAACAAGATTGTGCTGGGGTACGGTGATGTCCCTCACAACCCCCTTATTAACATCGGAGCTATCACCGTGGCTAGTCTGGTTCTTCCTGACGAGTCTATCTCGGATAGGTTCGAGTTTTGTTACTCAAAGTATAAGGACCTGGCTTGTAACATGTCTCCTGGCGGTATATCCTTTAACAACGTCGTGTACTTGTCAGAAAAACATAACGGACATAGAAACTACGCCATCGGACATTACCTCCTGAACAAGGGCTGTATCGACGCCTCTTCCACAGGGCGGCTCATGGAGATACTAGAGCTTTATTTCCAGCTTTGTTCCATCGAGGTTGATACCCGGACTGTAGCAGCTATGGGAGCTACTCTGGCTAACGGGGGAAAGAATGTCTTCACTGGTTAGTGCATGAGTGTGGATTTGATTTCTGGTATGTTTGCTATTCTGCTATTTTGATACCTATCTTTAAATAAGTATTTCATGAATAATGTTTATAAATGCTAATTGAGGACGTCTCTAATTATCTTACTGACTCAGGCGAGGAGGTGTTGTCGAAGAACACAGTACAAAACATGTTGTCCCTCATGTATTCATGTGGAATGTACGATTATTCTGGGGAATGGTCATTTGAGATCGGGCTTCCTGCCAAATCTGGGGTTTCAGGTGAGACTAAAACTGTTTTACGTAGCTTTATAGTAAGGCACTCGAATAGTTAGTTACTCGCATAGTTGGGAAAACTGAGCTTGCTTCATATCTCTGTATAATGGACTAATGTGTACTCGAAAATCCCATGCTAATAATGCCAATAAATTTATAAGGACAAAGTATATGATAGTAGACAAAATCTATTTGACCATCACTTCTCAGGTGTGATAATGGTGATTCTACCCAACCTTGGGAGTCTGGCGATGTGGTCTCCTCCTCTCGATCACTATGGCAACAGTGTGCGCGGACTTGGTTTTACACGCAACCTTCTCTCTCGCTTCAAGAACGACACAGCGCACCAGTCGGTCTTTCACCCCTTCAGTTCAAAACGCGCTACTTTCAGTAGTAACCACGTTCTTACTACGATAGGAATGCGGTGTCCCACGAGAAACCTTCACACAGTCAGAGGAAGAAGGGAATTCAGTACGAGTGCTGGTCTTGCTGTGCAGAACTGTGCCAGTCCCACTGCGCAGGGCTGTAGTTATAGTGGGGGGCTGGCTATGTTGGGCTGGAAGTTCACCCGGGGCCTATCCAGGGCGTTTCCCAGGCTGTAGAACATGAAACGAGTTCGGTTTAGTGTTTTGTAAACACGAGATGGGTTTGTCTGTAAGAGGGATTTTGGAACAAACTGTGGTTATTTTGCATGTAATGATATAAGTTTAATTGGGGTGATTAAGAACATTGGATATGTATATACATATTTGCAAATAGTATTTATCATTAAGTTATTAAATATGCTATATTATCCCATTGGGAAACTACTGAATGTCTCGTGAACCTATGATAATAAGTTTATCAAATTTATTTCTGTTGCTCCTTATTCCTTTTCTGTCCTCGAATCGAGTGAACCGGACTAAGTAAAATCCGAACGGAATTTATGCACTTTTGAAATTCGAGATTAAGTCGAATTGTAACTTTTTACTGATTCATTTGTAAATATGTATTTAAAGCAAGTATATTATTTAATTTCATGTTAAATTCAAGCCGATATTTAAACTTATGAGCTTCAAAGCGCATCAATGCTCGCATATTTATATCTTTGTGGTATATCCATTTTCTTCGAGAAAATTGGGTATATATATAAATAAATATAAATGGTGTTCTTGATATTGAAATATCATTGATATATTTTGATAAGATTCACGTTTTAGACTTTACACTAGTATTGCCAGTAGAAAATTTGTTAATTTTATCATAATATAAGAATATGCAATTGAATAATTCTATATTTATTACTGTAAAGTTGTAAGCTCATGCTTCAATTGGTTATTTTCTAACAACTCTGCATTATAACTGATGATTGATATTAATCAACGAATTTATTGCACAGTGATACCCTTCTTAGTGTTTTAAAGTCAAAACCCTCTTATCACTACATATCATGATCAGCTTTTCAAACACTACTCTATTAGAAACTATACACTTATTATCTGTCATACTTATTCCTCAACATAAGCCAGTAGATCAGTCACATCACTAAAAAACCAACTCCTCTAACTATCCCGCAGAAACCCGCAATGTCCCCCTGACCACCAATGTACACAAAGCCGAGGAACCTAATCCGGGAGATAGAAGCCCGGAAGTACCGGACGCTCGACAACTACCCCTCTGGTCGGATCGTCCCCCACCTTCTCCCCACCGACTTCTCCATCGCCGACAGGTTCAGTCAGGATGTTTATTGCGGAGAGTTCTCCAAGGACGGCCGACACTTTATGTGCGCATGTAAGTCAGGTCAGATTATCGTGTATAACGTCGGACACAAGTCTATGTCTGTCTGTAAGTCGTATCTCTGTCGGGACATACAGTGGAGTATCATAGACTGCAAGCTAAGTCCGGATAACAGATACATAGCGTACAGCTCCTGGAGTGGCAATGTCCATCTTCTTCCCTTCCAGAACAGCAAAAATAGAGAGATATATCTTAGTTTGTCGGACCAACAATCGTACTATTCCGGGTTTTGCGCGTTTGGAGTCTCCTTTTCCGCTGATAGTAATGAGTTAATCGCAGGAACTAATGACGGTAGAGCTATCATATACGACCTTCACACTGGAACCAAGGCTGTGTCTATTGACAATGCGCATATCGCTGACTTGAGCGCTATCACTTTTTCAAATCAAACCAATCACATCATATACTCCGCTGCAGATGATGGAATTTTGAAGATCTGGGATCGCAGGATTTTGAGCGAGAGTCATCCTGAACCGGTGTCTGTTTTCGTGGGACACCGACACGGAATAACTTGGCAAGACTCCAAAGGGGACTTCAGATACATTCTCACAAATAGCAAGGATCAGACAATCAAATTGTGGGACACACGCCGACCGTCAAAGTTGAGTGATATGAAACTCGCACAACAAGTTGTGCGCACCAACTCTCAGCTGTGGGACTACCGCCAGGTAAAACCAACACTCCGGTTTGACAAATACCAGCAGTTTATCGAGCGGAAGCGCTCTCAGTTCGACCCTATTGACGTGGACGACAGCGTGAAAACCTTTACCGGACACACGGTGTCGTACACGCTCATCCGAGCACGCTTCTCTCCGCGCTTCTCAACGCTCCAGCGGTACATCTACTCGGGCAGCTCTACCGGGCAACTCTTCATCTGGGACTTACTGAGCGGGGAGATAGTGCACCAGAGCAAACAGGGACAGTGTCACAAAAATATTGTACGGGATGTTTCCTGGCATCCCTTCGAGCCGATCATCATGACGTCATCGCTTGACCATACATTGGGTTGCACCCATTATCGGGAGACAGCACTGGTGTCCGATAGACTGAGAGGCGAGGCACATGACCGTTATGATGATGAGTTCATGGATGAGAGTAACTACTGGGTCGAATGAGAAGGTTGGAAGTACTAAAGTTTAGTGCTTGTTATTTTGTTCAGTTTTGCGTGCTTCCCTTTATGAAACAAAGTTACCAGGACATTTATCAGAGTGTGAACTGCCATGCCATTGAGTGTTATCATTTAGCTGGCTGGTTGTTGTGTTCTACCAAGTAATTCAAACATCTCTGTTCCGTACAGAATCAACAGCCGTACCTAGAAAGAATAAAACACCGGACAATACAACAAGTTTTACGTGACCCCGATGAAGAAACTCTTTTTTTAATTAATCGAGTAATTGACTGAAGTCAAAACATAATCACAGATTTTTATTCTGATCTATTCCCATTTTATTTTGTAGTTAATTTATGAAGATTTTAAAACGCTAAGTTGATTAGCTGATATCTAAATTTCGGTCATTTTATATGCATGTTGAAAATGAACCCCATTTATGCAAAAACTCTTGAAAATTGAAAAAAAAAAACTCTTGAAAATTGAAAACTTCTTTTCTGGATAATATCATAATAAAGATTATTTTTGGGTTGCATTTGGAAAACCAGATTTACAGCAAATTAAGAATTGTTCATTCTTTGTGTTTTTCGTGTCGAAAGAAATCAATTGCTACCGATTCAAACCCTACTTCAATTTGAATATTTTAGACAGGTTTTTGTTGCAACTCCGGCATATTTTGCATCTGTAGTTGATTTCATTAGTGAGTATCTGGTTAATGGTATCTGTGGGTATCTGGTTAATGGGATCAGTTTACTGAGTTAAAGATGGTCATTCTTTTACTTGATAAACTCTGCTATTGAACGTTTCGACGTATTTTGAACTCTATTTTTGATATCTATTGTTTTATTGAAAAAATTCTTCAAGGTATGATACTCACACACTCGCTGTTGACTAAATGATATTCAAACCAATGTAAATATGTAGACTACAGTAACAATTTCAGTCATTTCATAACTCAATCATTCTATATTACGACGCACCAAATCAATTAATTCCAGGTAACAGTACCATGTCGTCAGTTAAAGAATACCTGCTTACAGACTACCCTCCGGCGGTAACCAGCATGTTTTGTACTACCGCATTCGCGGTATACCTCCTCGCCAGCGCGGTGTACTACGAGTTTCATTCTGCTCCTGATCATTCCATGCCTAAAGACTACAACAGGTTTTTAAGCATATAATGCATGGGCAGTCTGTGTGCATGCTTCTCTGAAAAATTTAAGATCGGTTAAATCCAAATTCTCCCATTTCTTCCTAATTCTAATTTTATGCTCAAGCTATAAGATGCTTCATAGCAAGAAAAACTCCCCCAGATTTAGAACTTTTATTGGCCGAAGGTATTGAAGGTATCGGAGATGTCCTGCTCTGGGCAATTTATTTAAAGATCTCAAACACAACGTCACGTGACCTACGTTTGATGTAGGGTTCTTCGCGCGCACGTACGTTTCGCGTCAATAACATGTGGAAATTAGTTCTGTTTAGTACGTACGTACGTGGAACCGACCTTGCATTTTTCTGTGTCCCCTTTTAACTCCAAAGTCTTCATTAAAAATTGTGCTTTCCGTTTAGGCTATTGTAAGATGCGGCTTGTAGAGCAATAACCTTGAAGTTTTGATTCCCGTAACAGTAACGAACACTTGCTGTTCTAAAAATTCCAAAGATTGTGCTATAAATCTGCACTTGCGTTACAATTTTTATAATTTATAACGTGGTGTTTTTTGGTGTGAAAAATAATATCTCCAACTCTTTAGCAGCGCTGATCTCTAATAGCAGCAAGTCGTCATAAAAGCTCATTCTCCAGACTTAACAAAATAGCTTTAAAATAATTGAAACTTTATTAAACCAAATACAACCAAGACTTAAATCAACCATCATTTACCCTCAGACTGCTCCACAACATCTCTAGATACGACTTGTGTGAAGGAGACTTTCCAGAACCCGCCAACCTCTCCGACTACAGTTCGGTATCTCTTCTCACCCAAGTTCACGGCTCCAGCTCACTCGTCTACCAAGACTCAGTATTACACGTGCTCATTGATAAAAACGAGACTGATAAATATTACATCACAACAGATAGCAAGTGGGATAACCCAGCATGTACTGACGGAGACTGCAAGGTGGAGAAGTGTGTCACCGTGTCCGCACCGGCCGAGTTGCTACCTGCCTATGAGTTAGGGGCGGGGAGGCAGTGCACCCCCAAGTATTTAGACGATGTGGACGTGTATAGTATGAAGTTGTGTCATGCTAGTGAGACGAGTGATCTGAAGTTTGAGTTCAAGAGGAGAAATGAGTATGCTAAGTCTCTGACAGAAAGGCTCAGGAGGGAAATCCAACAGAGACTGGTGGAGATCGCACTATCTTTGTTGGTGTTAAATGTTGTGGTTGTTGCTTTTAGTTTGTTCTACAGGAAGAAGAAACTTCAGGCTGGTTTCTACCCTAGTTCATGATATTGGGTTCAAGATGTGAAAATATTTTGTTGGAGTCTTTTTAAGCTGTTATCTGTAAATTATTTGGGTTTTAGGTTTTACTACAGATTGACACGTTTTTGTAAATGACTGTAGACTGTAGAAGTGTGTCTATGAATTCAGTATTATGACAATGGCTGTGTTTTTCGCTATTATTTTTGCACCTGCTAGTTTATTAGTAATAGTATGAAGCTACTTCATAGAAGATGATATTCGTTAGGATGCATCAAAGTTTCTTGTTTTTACGTCATTTCAAAATATAATTTACCTTAGTTCATATTTCAGTTTTTGTTAATTGATTTTCGCAAATGTTTACTTGACTACTGTTTTTCCTTGGGAACATTCCTGTACCCGAAAATTAAATATCTCGATGACATACGTTCCAAAACGGGGACCATTTTTAATTTGAAAGCAGGTTAATCACGAATTTACCTAGCCGTTTATGAATTGTACCTAAATCAGTGAATGTCAAACCGCAAAAACTTGTTAAATTCTATTAACTTATTCAATTCAATAAGTATAGCAACTTCCTCGGTACTAAATAAAATGTACAAAATTTAGGTTAACTTCTCTACTGAGCTGCTGGGACCAGTAGAACCATTACTACATTTCCCCAGCACACCAATGTTGGAGGTAACAAATCTCTACCTGGCTTCAAAGAAGTGAGTTTCTTACAACTAAAATCCAAATTTGAAGGTTGATATCGCCGAAAGTTCAACTTGAATATGTAGGAATTCGTTCCCACTTCGCATTACCATAGTACGTAATCAAATTTTGGCATGATGTTTATTTTACTGTAATAGCAATGAGGAATCCTGAATCAAATCGAAATTTGTAATTCTAGCTTAAAACCTTTTTTATAGTAAAACGTATTTTGGCGAAGATCTTTTAAAATAAGCCTCATAGTAATAACCTCCGCATTGCTTCACAAATCGTATATAAGAGGTTGCCGTCATTTTGCGTCTATCCTTCAGTCTTTCTGCCCGAACTGCGAAAATCTGCAAAATATGTACCTAAGGGTCCTACATTGTTTCGGTAAAGACTTTGTCTTTTTGCAAATATCTCTTTAAAAAGCCATATGTCACTTCACAAGTAGTACATGAACTTAGCCATTGCGGTAATTTGATGTACGAATAAGGCAATTTTAGGTCTAAAATCGTCGAAATTCGAACAAAAATTGATTACGCAATTATGGTCAGACTCGTCAAAACCTCCGATATGTAATACTAATCGGCCCCTGGGGGGGCATTTAAAAAGATTATTACCCACTCTGTAACTTTTTATCGGTAGTAAACACATGGCAGCATGCGAAAAAAAAGCTATTGTTGTACAATCCAAACTTTTGAAATGACTCCGAAATTTGAGTAAAAAGTCCCTATCGCCCTATGTGAATGTTCCCCCCCCCCCCCCCTTCCAATATTTTATTTGGACCCTCTCTTTCGTCACATACAAGGCGGAATTCCCTCGAAGGCGTACCGTCCACCTTGATGCAGACACAATATCATTGCTTACACACAGATTTCTTCTGTAACCCGTTAATTCTGAGTAGTATAAATTTCAGGTGTCTTAACTTGCTGCTATGGCAACCCACGAGCTGCTGCTCAGTGTCACGTGATTCTTTTTGGTTTGCTGATTGGAGAAGCCGATGAGGTGGATCACACTGATTGGTCAGATTCTTGAAAGTTACACTATTCAGTGAGCAACCTACTCTACATATTGTATCAATTTTTGCTGGTTATTTCTGAATGGTCCAATTCGCAATGGTTTGATAGAATTCGTTGTATAGCAGATTTTAAGATATCTTTCTATTTTTATTTTATTCTAGTTTTAAGTCACTGTTAATTGTTAAACGCAATTTGTTGCTACCTAGTTTAAATTTACTATAACTAACTTAAAACTACCAAACTTTATCATGCTCCCTGTGATATCAATCCAACCTACCATCACGATAGTAACGATGGGAGGAAAAGGGGGAGTAACGAAGGGTGCTGAAGATGAAATAGTCATCTCCGGGATGTCTGGACGGTTTCCAGAATCGGACTCTTTAGAGGAACTCTGGGACAACCTCATGTCGGGTGTCGACATGATCAAAGTTGACGGTTTGTCCTTTTCAATTTTTTGTCATAAACATGTTTGATGTTGTCATTGTTATGTTGTCATGTCACATGTTGTGTTTCAGTGTCTTATGTATTTACAATACTCAACTGTTCTTTCTCAATGTTATTAAGGGAGTACATCATTTGAAAGACCACTAAAAATATTTATTCTATATTTTACCATTCAAAAAGCCTCCCCCAGACAGAAGAAAGACCATCTACAAATATTTATTCTATATTTTACCATTTAAAAAGCCTCCCTCAGACAGGCGATGGCCAGTAGGTGTTTACGAGGTGGACACATTCGGAAAGCTCAAAGACATCAGCCGATTTGACGCCCCCTTCTTCAACTTTAGCCCTGACCAAGCTAACCAGTGTGCTCCGGACGTCAGGATCATGCTAGAAGTGGCATGGGAGGCTATCGTGGACGCAGGGTACGATCCCAAGTGTTTGGAAAACACACCAACCGGAGTCTATATAGGTAAGCTTTCAATATGATACACTAGCAGTAGCGGTATGATTTTAGCGCGTCCGGGGTAAAATCCCACACTTAACTGTAACAGTTAACAGTTTACAGTTAATAGGATTCAACGTCTCATTTCGTTTTTAGGCTGGTTAGGCAATACAGTCAATTTTTATTCGTCATGAAAAGACAAAGGTATTCACTTCCATGTTCTTTTTTAGAATGATGTGACAGCGATTGACCAATCCAAATCTAGCAATGATGTCACGTGATAAAAACTATTTGTGGCCCCCAAAATTACCTTTCTCTTAAACTACTAAACTACCTATTTCAACAAAACAAATTCTCAAATTAAATACATTCATTAAGAATAAATAGGAACTTGTCTGTTTGAAATTATTTCGAGTAAGGAGTTCCTTAAAAGATTGTATAGTCATAAAGAAAAAAATTACACATTCATATGAGAACAATCCTAGTTCGTAGTATCCTAAAGACGAAATTTCGGATTGGAAGGAAACTGGTTTAGGTCTCCCTCAAACTTGAAACAATGGTATCCATCAGTCACCGTCTCCATTTCAACCCCAGCGGTTCTTATCATAAATAGTTGAAAAAGATTATTACAATTGATAAAAAGGCTTTTAAAAATCAGAGTCCAGGACAAGAGCGGGTCTGTATAAACACAGCAGTCACCCAGTTCAACCCCACCCCTCCACCTTAAACCCCTTTGTATTTGAAATGTAGGTGTTACCCTTACAACCCCACCCCCTCCACCTTAAACCCCTTTGAATTTGAAATGTAGGTGTTACCCTTACAACCCCACCCCCTCCACCTTAAACCCCTTTGTATTTGAAATGTAGGTGTTACCCACCTCAGGAAACTGTATAGTGGAAGCTGGAGAAGCACTGACTAACAATGTCAACACTATCTCTGCTACTGGGCTACTTAACAGCATGCACACATCTCTTCCTAATAAGGTAGATTATTTTTTTCGGTTCGAAGTAAGTTGTGTATCGACCCCCAACCCAACTCTGCAACCCCTCCCAACCCTCTCTGCTACCCCTCCCCACCCTCTCTGCTACCCCTCCCCACCCTCTCTGCTACCCCTCCCCACCCTCTCTGCTACCCCTCCACCCTCTCTGCTACCCCTCCCCACCATCTCTGCTACCAGTACCCCTCCCATTATCACATTACCAAATTTTCAGGTGTCGGAGTACTTCAAGTTTACAGGTCCTAGTGAAACTCACGACACGGGCTGTTCAGCCTCCCTCTACTCCTTAGGCAAGATTACCCTCAGTACATTATAGATTATCTTGTCAATTCAAGTATGAGTCTAAGATTTCAGAATCTCGCCTACCAAACCGATGGCAACTTTAGACCCACCTATTGTTTTTGTATCTTGAATTTGTGCTGTTTATTTTCTAAATGTTAACTATGACTTTTGCTCATTTTTGTTATATTGCCCCTCTCTTTTTCTGACGTTCTTGGCCGCCTCAAACTCTAGCTGTAGAGTTGTTTTGATATCTTAAGAGGTTATTCCTACAAACGAACTTGACACAATCGAAGAGTCTCAAGAACATCTACTGAGCCAGGCAGAGTCCACCTACGGCACACAAAAATATTGAACGAATTTTAAGGACTTTTTCTGGCGTCTAAGAAGACACCTTAGATTCATCCTGAACATTACCTTGCCAAACAAACTTTCGAATTAAAACTTATATCATATATGTGATTTTATTCCCCCTACTGATCTTTTTGAATTCTATTATGCCACCAACAGTGTATGAATTTGGTCCAGTATGATGAAATATTTGTCGTTTTCAGACACAGCTGTTATGGCAATGAAGCGGGGCGACATTTCTGCTGCTCTTGTTGGAGGGTGTAACCTTAACCTGAAACCTCAGGTAGTTTTTTATTTTCGTTTCGGGCCATTGCAGAGACGAGAAAGCTTTAGAATTAGATTTCATAGAATTGTTATTGGGGGAGGGGGTAGTTGGTTGGCTTTCGTCCCAACTTAAGATTTTAGGTTTATCTTAGGCTAAAACTTACAATGCACTGGATTGCTCCCAAACATCCTTACCTCAGGCGACCATAGCGCTACACCGTATGAACATGGTGTCAGGGGGACGTGGTTGTAGAGTGTATGATATCTCAGCTGATGGCTACAGCAGAGCAGAGTGTATATCGCTTGTTTTTCTACAGGTTAACATACACAGACATGCATACACACGTGATACACAGACATGCATACACACGTGATACACAGACATGCATACACACGTGATACACAGACATGCATACACACGTGATACACAGACATGCATACACACGTGATACAAAGACGTGCATACACACGTGATACAAAGACGTGCATACACACGTGACACAAAGACGTGTACACAAACCTCTCAAACATGCTTCAAACTAGCACTTCTTTTTTTCACCCAAGTCGATAGCACAATGCACATTGTTCCTGAACTTCATTACAATTGCCAGTGGCGAAGTCAGGCTCGACGTATTTACGGTCGGATTGTAAACAGTGTGACAAATAACGACGGGTTTAAGGAGGAGGGAATCATTTTCCCCGACTCCAAAAGTCAGGTTTGTTAGTTTTGAACAAAGTTGACATTAAAATTTGAGATTATGCGTTAAAATTAATCTTTTAAATCTTGGAATTCTCAGGGCAAAATCGTGCGCGTCTGTTCACGTACAGGTTATGGATTTGCCTACTGACGGCCATCCATGTTATCCAATATAAGTTAGTCCATCTCTAGATCTCCCTGCTAAAAGAAGCGTACAGTGGCACGTGTGTCGAGGAGGGGGACGTGTGTTACGTGGAGGCTCACGGAACTGGAACCCAGGCTGGGGACACTCAGGAGTGTCTCGCTGTAGACACTTTCTTCTGCAGCAAGCGTAACCAGGTACGTTACTAGGTGACAGGTACGTAACTTGGAGACAGGTACATAACTAGGTGACAGGTACGTAACTAGGTGACGGGTACGTAACTAGGTGACAGGTACGTAACTAGGTGACAGGTACGTAACTATATGGTAGGTACGTAACTAGGTGACAGGTACGTAACTAGGTGACAGGTACGT
>JH152760.1:17807-28142 GCA_000226015.1 Mnemiopsis leidyi | reverse complement strand
TATTCATACTGCGTTGCGTTTATATTAATGGCGTTTCGTGAATTTTTCGTCTATTATAATTGTTCGGCTGAAATTAAAATCGTGTTACATTCACCTCTCAATGTGTCATCTGACATTCGATAGTCATAGATTACTTAATAGCACTTAAAATTTTTAAAAAAAGTTTAATCGACGATCGTATCTCTTGTTTAATCGCTATCGTACATTTAGACTCTAGTTGCAATTGTTGCGATTAGAACAAATAATTGAGGCAATTTTGTATATATTGCATAATGTGAAGTGTATTCTGCGGCCTTAGGCAGTATTCGTATGCATGATAAGTTTGATAAAAGAGCACGCGGACGTACGTACGTACGTACGAACGTACGGACGGACGCTTTTTGAGCTAATATTCCGACTTACGCTATCGATCGCCAACCCTTGTTTTGTACTTTTTGTGCACGTGCACAAAACGTATCAAAACGATCTTGCCATTTGGGCCCGTCTGGCCCAAATGGCAAGATAAGGGAAAAAATCATCACGTGACCTCTTAAGTGACCCCTTATAATTGAAATTTTCAACTTTGAGCTGGAAGAAAAGTTAGACCTACATTTTGACGTAAAACTACATTTTGACCAAAAAACTTCACAGTAGAAGATAAAATAGACGTCAGAATTCTTGGGGAGGAAATTTTTTCCTATCGTATTATACGGATTAACCAATGGGGAACCAGATAGAACCAATAAATTTCGAGAACGCTGTCGCGTGATAACAAAGATTTCCGACTCCTCCCAAAAAAATTTAACGTACATTATGACCCTATTTAACAATAACCAAGTTCCAGCTCACACTTAAGATATCAGATTTATACATATAGTGATATACATAGTGGTTCGTTTTAGGTGGCTGTGACGAAACCAGGTGGCATGTTCGTAACTCGGAGGCAAGTACATTCATCCCCCGATTTACCGGGCCCCCGGTAAATCGGACGGTATATAGACACATAAGACGGTATATAGACATATAAGAGACAACTTAGACCCAATTTCGGCCCTAAATGGCACTCCCCCGATTTACCGGGTCCCCCGATTTACCGTGCATTATTGCTTTCCCCCGAAAAGCCCGGTAAATCGGGGGATGACTGTGTATAACTAGGTGACAGGGACGTAACTAGGTGGTAGCTACGTAACTAGGGGACAGGAACGTAACTAGGTGGTAGCTACGTAACTAGGTGGTAGGTACGTAACCAGTTGACAAGTACGTAACTAGGTGACAGGTACGCAACTAGGTGACAGGTACGTAACTAGGTGACAAGTACGTAGCTAGGTGGTAGGTACGTAACTAGGTGACTGGCACGTACCTAGGTGGTATGTACGTAACTAGGTGACTGGTACGAAACTAGGTGACAGGTACGTAACTAGGTGAATGGTACGTAACTGCGTTCGACAGTTACGTTACTAGGTGACTGGAACGTAACTAGGTGACAGGTACGTAACTAGGTGGTAGCTACGTAACTAGGTGACAGGTACGTAACTAGGTGGTAGGTACGTAACTAGGTGACTGGTACGTAACTAGGTGACTGGTACGTAACTAGGTGACAGGTACGTAACTAGGTGACAGGTACGTAACTAGGTGACAGGTACGTAACTAGGTGACAGGTACGTAACTAGGTGACAGGTACGTAACTAGGTGACAGGTACGTAACTAGGTGACAGGTACGTAACTAGGTGACAGGTACGTAACTATGTGGTAGGTACGTAACTAGGTGGTAGGTACGTAACTAGGTGGTAGGTACGTAACTAGGTGTGACAGGTACGTAACTAGGTGGCAGGTACGTAACTATGTGGTAGGTATGTGACTAGGAAACAGGTATGTAACTAGCTGATATGTTCGTGACCAACCCCGAATATTACACATTTTTGCGCTAATATAAAAGCTGTGAGTCAAACTATGAGCACAAGATAAGCGCCGTGGTGCTCAATCTCTTAGAATCCAAATCGAATCAAAACAATTTAGCCCTCCGGCTGTTACTTAACCAAACCCCATAAACGGACGCCTGTCATCCAATCGCATGACCCTGCGCTCTCAGCGACAAATAGAGCGATAGCATCGAAAGAATTGGCCATTCATAAGCCAAGCTTATCTGAAAGGTTTGAACTTGATAAACTCCGTCTCTCTCTTGATTCGGCCCTCTTGTTGGAAACAAAAAGAATGCTAATAGAGTAATAGGGAATTTGTCTCGCCCAACTGGGCTATGGTAGCCCCAGTGTTACTTAGCAGTTATACTAATCAATTTATTACCATATTTTTTGTCTTAAAGCACCTATGAGCTAGGTTGAACCCTCTTTAAGGATGCCGTGTGTCAGCCTCGAGAACTGCGTGTGAATAAAACATCAGACAAGATGCAAATCTTGTGATCCACTAAAAGAAGATCACGTTAAGCCAAACGTTCTTGCGCAGGTGCAACGCCAAGTAAGCGGCAAGGTGGCTTACGGAGTAACATAAAACACTCAGTACAACTTTTAGGGGCGATAACGATCCACTGCAACAACAATAAGTTTATTCATTGGCGTGATAAAAATAGGCGTGATTATTATAATCGCACAATGGGTTAGAATAAAATTCTAGGTTAGATCCCGCATTATCCCGACACGCTGTTCTGTTTATATCCCAATAAATATGTATAACACCGACCAGATGACTTCTACCTCAGGACAAACCACTGCTGATAGGCTCCATCAAGTCCAATCTGGGACACGCTGAACCCGCCTCCGGGGTGGCTAGTCTGTGTAAGGTTCTGATGTCGTACACCAAGGGGGTGGTCCCCCCAAACATCCTCCTCAACGAGATCAACCCCAAGTTGGAGGCAGTCGTTCAGGGTCGTCTTAAAATCGTGGTAAGTCGTATAGTAGTATAGTTTAATTATAGTAGTTTATTGTGATTAATAGTAGTGTAATTAAAGTATTTTAGTTTGATTATTAGCAGTTTAATTAGTAGTAGTGTAGTATTTTAGTGTTGATATTCAGCCTATTTTTTAAGTTGAAATCCCCAAAAATTTGGGGAGATCGTAAATTTTATATCTTTTTTTTTATCTCATACTTATTTTAATTCGGACACTCCAACAGCCACATGTTACACAAGTGTAACGGCCAATTACAGGAGGCCGAATGTACAATTATACATACACGCCAGTGACGGTTAAGGTAGTGTGTACCATACTTTTATCGCCCGAGACTTCGCTGCAATGGGCAGCTACTCATTTAACCCTCAATCACGGTTTCCCGATCATTCGGCTGAGTCGACCGAAGAAGGTTGCATAGGCAAATGCCCTTAGCGCACTTCTCTAGGACTGGCGGATACGGGATTTGAACCCCCGACCTCCTGCATGGGAGCCGAGAAGGAAACCACTACACCACCAGCCCATAAAACCACCAGCCCATTAACACCACCAGCCCATTAAACTGCCATCTGCACGATTACAATTGGAAGCAAAATTACTGGAATAATAAGTAATAATAAAGAAATTAGGCAAATATATAATTTAAATTTTAGTGGAAAATCTTTAATTTTTGAAGAATTTGTGCCCAAATTTTCGGTTGCCCAAATGAGTTCAAATTTTCTGCCCAAATTTTTCCGGCTCAATTAAATTGTACACAATATAATTGCAAATAAATTTTTTGGGACTAATGTAAATTGTCAAAAATATTGAGTGTAGTTATTTTCACCTTGATCCTGACCCAGCACCCGTGGTCATTGGGCAAAAAATTTGTATTTTTCACCATTTGTGATTTGATAGGGGTGCATTCGACCATGCACCATCCCCCTAGTGACAACTTTTTGGTTGATTTATTACTTTATTAGCTCAGTTAAGTGGATTACGGTGCGCCGACAAGGTATAACTTTAGTTTAATGCAACATGAAAAGTTGTCAGATTAGTTTAATTTCTGGAGTTAGCTAATTAGATCAACACTGTATTCGTATCTATTTAAATTGCTTTGTAGCATGGAAAATTTAATGAATCAGGCCCCCTAGTGGATATCAAATGACATATTCAGCGACATGGATATTTAGCGACATTGTTAACTCTCTGACTCTCTAATGTAGAACTTTGTACCAGTTGCTGGAAGAATATCATCATAAACACATTCCTCTCATCCCTGCCGTATTGAAGCAATACACTTTTTTGTTGTCTTACTCTATTGTACTGACTACGGAGGCGCGGATAAAACATTTTAAAGTTAAACCTGCTTTATAATTTCTAGATCATGAAAAGTGAGTTTCACGAAACGTTATCGGGCCTTTATCAACTACATTAGCAATGATTATTTTAGTGGTATTTAAACACAAGGAAATGTCTTATAACAGACTTTCAATTGATATGCCTTGCATCGAGATGTTCATACTAACCTGGCGCCGTGGAGAAGGACGATCTCGCAGGTCCTGCCACCGGGTGGAGTCTCTCCATTGCACTCCGGACAGATGAAGCTCGCTGCAAGTGCAAATGGCACTATGCTGGACGTGTAATTTGTGTTAGCGGGTGCTGTGGCAACACGGCACCTCATCTTCCTGTTATCATTATTGGTAAATGTGACAGTTGTGATTTGTACAGGGGGTCAAGAAATAGCGATTTGATGCATAGTTGATTACGCCGTTACAATGGCGAAAACAGACGATTTAAAAATTGGAAAAGATATTTCCTTGTGTTTGAACTTACTCAAAAAATTTCCATCAGATTAATATCGATTGTTTATCAGCATTTGCATAAAACATTGATCTGACGAAATTTTGCCACTAGAATTATCCGCCATTTTCATCCTCATTCCCAGACAGAGCCTACGCCCCTATACGGTGAAGGCCTAGTCTCACTCAACGCATTTGGATTCGGCGGTTCCAACGCCCACGTGATACTGCTACCCAATGAGAAGGAGAAAAATATTCCCAACACAGACGTTTTCTTTGTGAATGGTAGAACTGCTGACGCTGTGTCTAACTTAATAGATCTAGCTAGGAGAGAACCAAAGAAAGGTATGTGTTTGGAGAGTTGAAGCATCACCTAAATATTTTGCTTTCAGGTCAACCCACATGCTATGCATTGCTGCACTTACAATCACATCTAAATTCTGATGTTTCTAGTTTAAATCTAAGTATATTATGATTTCCAGTGATCAACTTAATTATTTTGTATTATAAGTTGTAACATGACAATTCCATTTCAGGGTTACAGGATCTATACCGCGGTCTGAACACCATATCTCCTAATTTGTACCCTTACAGAGGGTACCTCATTCTAGATGGCGATGGGTCAGTTCGGAAAAGTGTGGTGTCTCAAAAACATACATCAAGCCTTCCACAGGTATAATCGCAGTGATTGGTCATTCTGAATGGTTATTAATCCTCTGATTAAAAAGTAAATGGTCATTCCAAGTGATAAAAGATTCGACCTCAGTATCCGGACTTGCCACCTGCAAAAGTCCTGACCATAACTCTATCTGACCAACAAAACTTTGATATTTTGCTAAAATCTACACTACCAAAATAACTTGGAGATTCAAATGCTGGACCTGCGAAAATCAAATCCCAACATTTATGATAACTTAACAATTTCCAGATATTCTGGGTTTCAAGTTTCACTGAACCAACCGTTGTCTCTATTTCCAGGTGTGGTTACTACTCGGAGGGCTAGGTTCTCAGTGGGTCGGCATGGGACGGGGACTGTTTGAGTTTGAAAGTTTCAGACAGAGCATTGGCACGTGTCAAACAGTCTTGGATGAGTTGGGAGCTGATGTGGACATTGCTCACATTCTTTGTAGTCGGGTTATAACTTGTGTTTTGTAGTGATGCAGTGTCCTCGAATATTGGGAATCTAGGATCACAGCATTTCAGTGTCAACAACCAGCAATTGTAAATTCGAACGAACAAAAAAAAGTGAAACAGAATTTTCTCTTCACTCTAGGAGTCGGACGTATGCGAGGACGTGGTGTCAATGTTTATCGGACTGTCTGCTCTGGTTATCGGACTGTTGGAGGTTCTGAAGACAGCAGGCCTCAAGTTTGACGGTGTTATCGGACACAGTCTCGGAGACACACTTTGTGGACTAGCTTTAGGTTTGTAAATATATATGATATGTGTTTTGTTTTTGTGTCCTCCCTTCTCAGCAATATCGAGAGCAATATTTATATAGTGCCTGTTAACCCGTTTGTGATAAAAGTTCAGTAGAAAGTTAAAAGTTTTACAAACTCGCTCCCTCCGCAGGACTGCACTCGGTGAGCGACGTGATCAAGTCAGCGTACGCGCGGAGCATCCTGATAAAGCAGCACGCGGAACTGCGCGGCTCCATGTTCGGGGTTCCCCGCCCCGCTGAGACAGTCCACCAGGTGGAGGGGGTGAATGTGGCATGTTTCAACTCGGCCGATCACGTGACACTGGCTGTTACCAGTGAGAAGGGGCTATCTTATGTGGAGCAGCTTAGAAAGCAAGGTAGGGCAATTTTAGTTGATCTGGAGAGAGAGATTTGATAGCTGTCCATTTTATACCCTGTTTAAACGTCTCTTGAATTTAACCTCTCATTCTGAAGTCTTATTTTGTAAAAGAAAGTACTAACTTCGTGACTCTGCAATTTGAAGTTTGTACCAGAACTTACCTCACCAGGCTGCAATGTACGTAAGATCAACTCTGGGGGTTTCGCATTCCACAGTCCCACATTCCACTCGATCCAGACAGAGGTGACGGGACTGATGGGGTACATGCAGTGTGTGGATAAACCCGCTACCTGGATCAGCACCTCCTACCCGGCCAACATGCAGCCTGGAGCTGTGGGTCCTTCCTTCTTCGCCGATAACTTGGTTAATCCTGTGTATTTCGGGGAAAATGTTGGGAGCATTCCTGAACAGTCTGTTGTCGTAGGTACGTGTACATTGTGTGTATTCTAGTCGGACATTCTAGGTGTATACTACACTCCATTCTGTGTATATCGTGTGTATTCTACTCGGACATTGTGTGTATATTTTACTCAGTGTGTATAATTGTAGACAGTGTATAATTGTAGACCATTTTGTGTATAATGTAGTATGATCATTATGTATTATATGCTCTGCACAATATACATGTGGTATACTGTGTGTACACTGTACACACAGTATACACAACCTACAGAATACACTGAGCCTACATTATACGCTCGGTGTTAATTCACGTGTACAGTCATCCCCCGATTTACCGGGCTTTTCGGGGGAAAGCAAAAATGCACGGTAAATCGGGGGACCCGGTAAATCGGGGGAGTGCCATTTGGGGCCCGAAATTGGGTCTAAATTGTCTCTTATATGTCTATATACCGCCTTATGTGTCTAAATACCGTCTTTTTGTCATAAGAACAATGTTAAATAAGTAAAAAGTGTTAGTTCGACTGTATTACATAGTTTTGACAACAAAATTTAACAGTTGCCTTGGAAATACTGAAGTTTGTATTGGGTCTATTGTTCCCCGGGTAAAATTTCGGGGGCGAGAAATGAGGCCCGGAAAATCGGGGGACCCGGTAAATCGGGGCCCGATATATCGGCCATGACTGTACATTGTACAATACATTGTAAGTGTATTGTATACTGAGTGTACACCTGTGTACATGTACACCATTACACAGAACACTGTACGAACAGACTTATATATAGTGTAGACTGTGTGTATTGTGTACTAACGTTACCCACCTCCTCGTACTGTATATTGTGATCAGCATGAGTTTACTCAAAGTTATGTGTATCACTCGCTTCACTCCGAAAGTATTGTATACTTTGTATATTTAAATCTACAGGTTTATTAACTATTTATAAGTTATCTTTGGAGGGCTTAACCAAACTTTCCGACCTATTTCTCAAGTGAAAATGAATAGTATCCCACACTTCCTCAGAACTGTCAGGCAACTCATCTCTACTGGGACTACTGGGTGACAGTTATCAGAAGATAGGACTGTTACGTCATAACCAGGACCCCCGCTTAGCTCTACTCGCAGGTACCTTGTTGTGACTTCTCTACATTAAATCAGATTCAGTCACTTATTCATATACAGTCACTTATTTCCTGGTAGGTTCTCATCTGTATCAAGTAGTTTGTTTAGCATTAGTCTTACGTAAGTGTTCGTTTATTATAATGGTTTGCTATATACTTTAATACTTTCAACAACTACTATTAATTAAATAATTTGAGTGAACGATGGATTACTGAGGGTATTAATATAAGGTACTCTGACCAGGTCCCAAGTCCTGGCGACCATCTTAATGTATATTGATGATCTTTTACTTTTCATTATAGCCTAAGTCGTATCATTGACTACTAATAACCATCAAGCTAACAATAGTCACTCAGTACTTAATAACTTCAAAACGTTACTTTGTTTATTTTGATTTATAAACTTTAAACATGACCTAATCAAGTAATTACGTGTCAAGTGTCAACTTTAAATTACAATTAGAGCAGCCCAAAGCAATTATAGGCACATAACTAGAACAGAGATCATTAATTTTAATTAATCATTGAAAACGCCCTAAATGGAGATCATTGATACAAACACGTGTTATCCCCTCCCCCCCCCCCCCCCCTTCAAATTTGGAACTCACCTGAGTTGATTGCAGGAGTGGGAGAGTTGTACTCAGCAGGAGTAGTGGACTCCCCCTACTCTCTCTTCCCAGCCCCTGTCTTCCCGACCTCACGTGACACACCCACCCTCTCCTCTGCTGTTGCTGCTGGCTGGAACCATCGTCTTCAGTTAGTTCTGTTTCTTGTTTCACGTCGTGTCTGTTGAGTTGTGTAATTTCTTTACTCAGTTTTTTATTCATATTTGTGAGGTGATTCTTTTCTGAAATTCTGTCTCTGGTCACATTGTTACCGTTTTAAGCTATTTCGTTCAGATTTGTTAGTTAATCGACTTTAAAATACTTCAGTTATAAATTAATGAGTAAGTTGGAGCTCTATCCTGATAATAATAAAATTTATCTATTAATTAAACTGTTAATGAAATTAGGCACGGTGTAAAGAAGAGGGGAAATAGGACTGCAGTCTACAAGTGTAGTTACGTACATCTTCTAACAAGGAAAACGCAACGTTATAACTAAATTGATAAAATTGATTGCGTACGTGATAGAGATTGGAGTATGATAAGGTTTTGTATAGTACACTGTGCCTATAATGGGTCGCACATCTCCCACCGCCGAAGAACCGCTTAAGAACCGCTAAAGAACCGTTTATAAACCGGTTAAGAGAACCGGCTATAAACATGTTAACTGTGATACGTTTGATTCCAAAATTGTTTACAAATTTCAATTAGTTCCTTTATATCATTTGCCGTTGCAAAAAGGTTTGCATTAGTTAAATATCTTTGGTTAAACATCTAATACTGGCCAGGGACTGCGACCACCTGGTGTTGCGCGAGACGTGCACCTCTATAATGCAGTCTTCAATCTGAGATCTAAATATAATGCAGTCTTCAATCTGAGATCTAAATACTGATTTCAATCTGATTTTTTGTATCGTCTTACAACTAATCGTTGTGACTATTTTTTCAGTTTGTGCCTTAAATGCACTGTCTTTAATGTCTTTAAGTTATTATCAATTTAGTGCACGGTAGTTGTGTAGTTTGATTTTGCAACGTTTTAGTCGCTCTCTGATTATCAGCAGCTTGTACACAGAGATGGTGGCTACCTTCATCGCTTTGCCCGCTTATTTGCAACCATCTCTACATTGTACACACATTCGGCAGAGCAACTTCATTAAGCTGATCAGTGATTAGAACATCTTAGTGTCGGGAGAAAAGTAAAGGGGAACTGGAAATTTCCTCAAGTGGTGTATGAGTGTTTTTGGTCGAGTATACCTTATTTTCTTATTTCATATTGTTTTTTTGTCAATTTTAGTAGGACGGCATTACTGTGCTTTTCAGTGTGTCCCCAGGTGTAACTTGATTAATGATTGCTGTATTTTGGTCCATTTCTAAATTTTAAGATGATGCGGAGATCACACAATTGCATTTAGTGGTTGTCTATCTGCATATTTATATTCCATTTTTCTAATTCATTACCTAACACATTACCTAACACATTACCTAACAATTACCTACTCCTTGTACATTACCTTGTACATTACCTAGTATGTGCATTGCATAATACATAACTAGATACATTGCCCTCATTTTTACCAAATTAGGGGGGGGGGTAAGGCACTGGCCATGACCATGACACCCTGAAATTTACCCCATGGTCAATGGTCAAAAAAATTGACCATGACCATGACACCCTGGAATTTACCCATGGTCAATGGTCAAGAAAATGACCATGACCACTAACAAACGTGAATTCGCCCCATGGTCATGGTCAA
>JH152759.1:95341-108405 GCA_000226015.1 Mnemiopsis leidyi | reverse complement strand
CCTTCTGCTTTACTTTTCTTCTGCTAGATTCTGCCATCGGTCTTACACTGGACTAGGCTCTATCTTCTGCAGTACTTTTCTTTCTTCTCCGATCTCCTAGCGCAGTCAGTTCTTCATGTCATTGCTACAAGTTGAATAGAAACCTTAATTTAGTTGTAGTGATATCAAGGTTAATATACAATATACAATCATTATTCATCTTAACTCAGATATCAACTTATCACTTTACAATTACATTACGATCTGATAAGGTCGTACATTTTATACTATGTCAGTGAAAACACAGTATTTCAGCATCTTTCTGAATCAGAATTTTTACTTGCGAATTTTCCTTCTGATTTTGGAAATTCTGATAAAAAATTTCAAAAGAAATCAAAATCAGAAAGAAAGACCAAATATTGATTGCTCATAAGATTTGCTTTTGATAGTTAAAGTTAAATCTGTTAGATTTTGAACTTTTTCTGCTAAAAAGTGATGAATAAATGTTAAGTTATTATAGTGGATCTCAAATAGAGGTCGTGATGGCTAGGGAAACCTGCCCCATGCCATCGGTAGTTAATCCCCCAATCCGGAGTCAGCTGACCCAATGGAAAAGGGGATTGAGAAGATATAACAGAAAATGTTAATACAGAAGCAGAGCAGAGAGTATGAGAAGGAATGTATAATACAAGATAAGGACAGCAAGAACCTATAAACTCAAAGCTAAATTATAATTATTATTATTTTTATACTTTTCAGCGTAAAATTTGCTGAAACTAAACTTAAAAATTGCTTTGTCTAAAGGTTTCAGAACTGTCTGTGTCAAGTAACTCGATTTGATGTCCTATTGCAGATTATTATGGTAGTCAACCCTTTGAAGGATACCTACCTATCAATTGGTTGATTTGTTAAGATCTGGTACTTCTTGAAGCCTCCTTGAAGTCTCAAGACTCTATATATATGTTTATAATGTATTGATGTTCTGAAAAATTTTAAGTTTTATTCATTTCTTCATATCCCCTAAAGCATATCCCCTAAAGCATATCCCCTAAAGGTTTTGTTCAAGTTTCTGGGCCTTTTTCATTTAATGCAGTGACAAACTACCCTCGAAATTTTCAGTAAATGCTCTGTCTGACCATCTTGTAAACCTGGTGATTAAGTGCACAGGAGATCACATTTCTTTAAAATGGTGTAAATTTTTTTGTGACTTTATCTTAATTGAGTACCTATCAATGTTAATAGAACATTGTAAAATATGCTACTACTATAATATACTACTATAATAACTACTATATACTACTATATACTATATACTACTATATACTACTACTATAACTACTATGTACTACTATAATAACTGAGATCATTTTGCTCCTATTTCAGCTTTCTTACCAGGATGAACCATGTCATGGCTTTGGGGATCCAAGCGCAAAAAAGTGGAAATTTCATCACCTGTTGCTAATCCTGCCAAACCATCCTTGCTTGACTCTGTATGTTCAGATTGTAAATAATATGATAATGTAAATATGATAATGTAGACACATTTCTCATCTATCTCCATTTAGATATTTTTCTCGACAGAACTCAAAGAGTTTTTAAATGCTACCCCCTTTTCCCTAAAATTTTATAGTGAATTTTGTTACAAAAATTTTTACAGTATGACGACTACCATGAAGATATTGAACTTATGGACGATTCTCGCCTCTTTGGACCAGAAGACCCTAAAAAGGTAGTACCTTAACAGTAGGTACATTGATATCCCAAACTTTGTAATTAAGTCCTATAATTGGTATTAGGGCCAGCAATTAGCTGAGAGCATTGTGTTTGTTTGGTGTATAATTGTCTCCATTTAAGATGTTGCACAATGTTGTCGTGTATCTTATTTGTAACAGTGACTTTGCTTTAGTTTTTGGTCGAGGATTAGGCAATTTTAATGTTTTGTACTGGATGACTTAGAAATTTTGATGTTCTGACCTTCATTATCTAGTCAAAGAGCCACGGTCCAGGGATTGTTTTTACCTTCTAACTCAAGCAAGATTCATTACATTAAGATCATAATAAATCATAGTTAAGTTATTAAACCCCGAAATTTTCAGCTGCACTGTGCACTAGCCACATGCCTTGCTACCTAGTAGTACATTCAACTGCACCATGGTCCCTACATTATCTATTTATCTAGCTTTTCCGGGTCAGAACCGACATGCACACGCTGCAGTTTCCATTGAGTTATTAATCACTCTAATGAGACAATTAGACGATGTTATGTGCTCGTTATCGATAAAGCAGTGTTGCAATATTGAGAAGATGTGCTGCACAGTTTAGTACTTATGTCGAAGTAATGGTGTAAAGAAGGCTATATTTCCTGACATGTTGTGTTTACCCTAAATATGGTAACTGCCTATTTAGATAACATGTTATATTCACATATATTATTGAAAGGTCCTGGGTATTTTATCAATGAGATAGCTAGTGCCTTAATATCACTCTACACTTAAACTAAATAACTTTACAAATTCAAGTTCCATGTTGCAATCTAATGTTGTTAACGTTATAAGAAATCTTTGGGTGATAGAAAAATTGGTATTCATTGGTGTAATAAGAAATGTTTGGGTGATAGAAAAGTCCGTATTCATTGATGTTGCTTTTAAGTTCTTATTACAAATTGGATTTCAATAAATTATTATTTTAAAATGAACTTTACAGTTTTTTGCATGAGTGGCTAGAATTTATGTTTGCAGATTTATCTATGCACTATACCATCTCTAGCATTGTAAACTGGACCGTGTTTTCAGCTATCAGACAACCTACCAGCACGATTGTACGGTAGCAAGTGGAAGTTGATATACAGTACATTCCGACATGGTATAAGCAGTAGTACTCTTCTTCGTGCCAGCAGGGTGAGTTGCTTATCATGTCTACCATATTGAACTTATTGACACTATAAAAGTTGTGGTCTATATCGATCAAGCTTAGAAAAGTGACCCCTTAGGTAAAGTGCTTCATATGTAAGTGAATACTAAGGGAATGAGGCACTGGCCATGACCAAGACCCCTTAATATTTGCCTCTTTTGGCAGACGACAGACACCTCATGAGTTTCCCTATGGTCATGGTCAAATTAGACATTTTAAACACAAATTTGGAAATTATGGCAAAAGTTCCGTTAACATTTCGCTCATAGCAATTTTGAAGTTTGTTTGTAGTCTTGGTAAAACTTATAGCAAAATTTTGACCTGGGAAATTTTGAAACTTTTGCCATAAGGGCTATAGTAAACATTTCTTAGCATTTGAATATGCCATAAAACCACAGGCAAGGCCATATTGAAAAAATGGTCATCTTACCTCCCTATTTTGTTCAATAGATTCATTTGATTATCAGTTTGATTGTTGATTCTTGGTTTGTTACTAGACTTTTTTCGTAATTGATCGTCAACAATTTAATGAATAATTAAATAATTACTGCAGTTTGAAAGAACATATGAAATGAAATAAGGAATACAAAATTTGATAATGACAAGTACATAGAATATCAATTGTATAATTAAATTCAACATTTATTTGCCAATGAAGGTTCAAATCAGGATAATCTAACGCCTATGCTATGGCTTCTCTAACTCCTAGAAAAGAACCAACGAACAGAAATATACATTTCATGATTTCAACTTTATATTAAATTGAAAATGGAAGCGAGGGATAAGCCTCCAATGAACAATCGGGGAACAATCTAAACTGCACAATTTCTAATTTGTCTGATAAATTTTAATTAGGATGTTAAAGATATCTGTGGAGTCAATTGAATCGAATCAATTTCTACAATTTAGCTTGGCTCTGGCTTTGACCGTGGCACCTGAAACACTAAAAAATAATCTTTTCAAGTCATTATAACGATCCCATTTTAAGCTTTTTAAAGATCGAGAGAGAGTATAAAAGGATAATCTTGCACCGTTAATCAAAAGATACCTAGCTAATTCGCTGTTGGGAGGATATTCAAATTCCATTATAAAGTCGAGCGGTGACTTCCTATTGAAAGTCTTGGAATTAACATCAGCACCAGACTCAACCAAGAGTTTCACGATATCTATTGGATAAATTTTCTTCAACTTCACAGCAAAATGGAGAGGAGATAGCTTCTCTGAGGTTCTGCTGTTGACATCTGCTCCTGACTTAATTAAGTATCGTGTAATGTCTATTTCCCTCTTCTGAACAGCTAAGTGAAGTGGAGTTAACTTTTCTGCATCATAACAGTTGACATTGGCTCCATGGACGACCAAGTATTGAACAGTAGTGAAATCCTCATTATCAACAGCAAAGAAAAGTGCAGTTTTCATATCAGAGTCTCTGCTGTTGACATCAGCACCAGACTTAATTAGGTATTGCACTATGTCTGTTTTCTTCTTCCGTGTAGCGTAGTGGAGTGGGGTAAAGTTTTCCGAAGTTTTGCAGTTAACATTTGCTCCAGACTCAAATAGATGTTGCACAATACCACAATACCCCCTCTTCGCAGCAAAGTGAAGTGGGGTTAGTTTATCTGAGGTTTTGCAGTTTACATTAGCACCAGACTCAATCAAGTATTTTACAATATCTAGTTTTCCTCTCTTTACAGCATAATGCAGTGGAGTTAACATATTCGAACTAGTGCAGTTTAGATCTGCTCCTGACTCCAGTAAATATTGTACTGTATCTAGTTTCCCATTCTCCACAGCGTAGTGAAGTGAAGTCAAATAATCCTGAGAACTAGAGTTTACGTCTGCTCCAGAATCGACCAAGTATCTTACAACCCCTAGTTTCCCATTCTCTGCAGCCAAATGAATTGGTGTTAACATATCTGAGGAAATGTAGTTTACATATGCTCCGGATTCAACCAGATATCGTACAACTTCCAGTTTCCCATACTCTGCAGCCAAATGAATTGGGGTTAACATATCATATAAACTAATGCAGTTTACATTTGCTCCAGACTCAATTAGATATCGTATGATATCCAGTTTGCCAAGTTGAGCAGCCAAATGAAGCGGAGTTATCTTCTTTGAAGTGCTGCTATTAACATCAGCCCCAGACTCAACAAGATATCGTACAAATTCGAGCTTCCCACTCCCATAAGCAAGATGTAAATGAATAAGAGTTAAGTTGTCTAATGTTCTGCAGTTTACATCTCCCCCAGAATCAACTAAGTACTGTACTATGTCCAGTTTTTCATTCTCTACAGCCAAATGAAGGGGAGTTACCTCATTTAGCGTGCTGCAGTTTACATCTGCACCAGACTTGCATAAGTATCTAACCAAGTCGAGCTTCCCATTCTCTACAGCCAGGTGAATAGGAGCCAACAGATTTGAGGTAGTGCAGTTTACATCTGCTCCAGCATCGACCAAGTATCGTACAAAGTCTAGTTCCCCCTTCTTTGCTGCGAAGTGAAGTGGAGTAAACTTGTGTGAAGTGCTGCAGTTGACATCTGCTCCATGCTCAATTAAGAATTTTACAATGTCAAATTCCCCAGAGTTTGTAGCAAAGTGAAGAAGAGTAAATTTTTCTGATGTACAGCAGTTAACATCTGCTCCGTGTTCAACTAAGTATTGCACAATGTTTAGTTTTCTAACTTGAAGAGGAGATTTCTCATCTAGAGTACTGTTTTCCTCAGTTCCGAATTCAAAAAAGTCTTCATCATCATCTAATTCCCTTATTTTTTCTACTAGGAGAAGAGGACTTAACCTATCGGAGCTACTACAATTTACCTCCGCTCCCAACTCAACCAGGCATCGAACAATGTCTATCATCCCGCTCTCTACAGCAAAATGAAGAGGTGTAAACTTGTTTGATGTAATGCAATTTATATCAGCTCCAGATTCCGCCAAATATCTGACAAAGTCTAAATTCCCAAATTTTGCAGCAAAATGAAGTGGAGTCATCATATGTGAGTCCCTGCAGTTTATATCTGCTTTAGACTCAACCAAGAATCTTATAGTCTCTAGCTGTTCATGTTTTACAGCATAGTGAAGTGGAGTTGACCCATCTGAACTGTAACAGTTAACATCTGCTCCTGACTCAACCAAGTATCGTACTATTTCTAGTTTTTCTCGTATCACAAATAAGTGAAGTGGAGTTAACTCTTTCGAAATACTGCAGTTTACATGTGCTCCAGCTTCAACTAAACATTTAACAAGGTCTAGTTTTCCTCTTCGAGCAGCCAAGTAAAGTGGAGTTAAATTATCCAAAGAGCTGTAGTTAACATCTGCTCCAGACTCAACTAAGAATTGGACTCCTTCCAGTTCACCGAACTCTGCAGCTAAGTGAAGCGGAGTTAGTTCATCTATGCTACTACAGTTAACAACTGCCCCTGCTTCAATTAAGCATCGCATCATGTCTGGTTTACTATGCTTTGCAGCGAAAAAAAGTGGAGTTAACCTTTCTGATGTGCTACAGTTAACATCTGCTCCAGATTTCACCAAGTATTGCACCATCTCTATCCTTCCATTGCTTGTAGCCAAATGCAATGCTGTTATGTTTTCTGAAGTTCTCCAGTTTAAATCTGCTCCACACTCAACCAAGTATCGCAAAACATCTAGTCTCCCGCTTTCTGCTGCCAAATGAAGTGGTTTTAATTCATTTGTGGCTCGGCAGTTTACCTCTGCTCCATGCTCAACTAGGCATTTTACAAAGTCAAGTTTCCCTTCCGTTGCAGCAAAGTGGAGAGGAGTAAGTTTTTCTGAGGTGTAACTGTTAACCTCTGCTCCATGCTCAACTAAGTGCTCAAAGACGTGTATTTCCTGATTCTTTGCCGCAAAATGAAGAGGAGTAAACTTATCCAAAGTTCTGCAGTTAACTTCTGCTCCTAATCGGATGAGATCTTGCACATACATGAATTCATCATTCTTTGCAGCGATGTGAAGCGGTGTTAGTTTATCCAAGGTACGACAGTTTCTGTCGGCTCCAGACTTAATTAAATACTCAACCACATCCCAACTCATACGATGTACTTGATTTACTGTAAAATGCAGTGGAGTTAATTGTTCTGAAGTACTGCAGTTTACATCTGCTCCGGACTCAACTAAGAATCGTATAATATCTAGATTCCCACTCTTTGCTGCAAAGTGAAGTGGAGTTACTTTTTCTGAGGTGCTGCAGTTTACATCTGCTCCAGACTGAACTAGGTGGTAAAACATGTCTAAATCCTCATTAGTCACAGCTTGATGAAGTGGAGTTAACATATTTGAATCACTGCAATTGATATCTGCTCCAAACCAAACCAAGTATCGCACAAAGTGTATTTTCCTGTCTTTAACAGCTATATGAAGCGGGGTTATCATATCTGCATTACTGCAGTTTACATCTGCTCCAGACTCAACTAAGCATCGCAAATAGTTTAATTCCTCATTTTTTACTGCAAAGTGAAGGGGTGTAGACTTATTTAAAGACTTAAAGTTAACATCTGCATCAGAATCAACTAAGTATCGCACAACATCTAAATATCTTTTATCTAATGCGTAATGCAGTGGAGTCATATGATTTGAGGAACCACAGTTTACATCTGCTCCAGACTCAATTAAGTATCGTACAACATCTAATGATCCTTGTTGAGCAGCGTAGTGAAGTGGAGTTAACATATCCGAAGTACTGCACTTTACATTAGCTCCAGAATCAACCAAGTATTGTACCGTTTCTAGGGACCCTTGTTGAGCAGCGTTGTGAAGTGGAGTTACTTTGTCTGAAGTACTGCAGTTTACATCTGCTCCAGAATCAACCAAGCATCGTACTATTTCTTGTTTCCCATTCCTTGTGGCTAAATGAAGTGGGGTCAACTTGTCTAATGTACTGCAGTTTGTATCTGCTCCGGACTCAACCAAGTATCTTACATTTTCTAGTATCCCTTGATGTGTAGCCAAAAGAAGTGGAGTAATCATATTTGAGTTGCAACTATTAACATCTGCTCCAGACTCCTTTAAGTAACTTACGACGGCAATATTATCGTACTGTGCAGCAAAGTGAAGTGGAGTTGATTTAGATAAGTTTCTGCACTCTACTTGTGCTCCAGACTCAACTAAGTATCGTACAACATCTAATGATCCTTGTTGAACAGCGAAGTGAAGTGGAGTTAACATACCCGAGGTACTGCAGTTTACATCTGCTCCAGAATCAACCAAGAGTTGCACCATATCTAGTGTCCTTTGTTGAGCAGCATAGTGAAGCGGAGTAAACTTTTTTGAGGTAATACAGTTAACATCTGCTCCAGACTCAACCAAATAGCTTACAACACTAAATCTCCCATATTCAGCAGCCTGATGAAGTGGGGTTGACATATATTCTGAATCACTGCAGTTGACATATGCCCTGGACTCCACCAAGTATCGTACAACATCTAGATTCCCTCTTTCAGCGGCAATGTGAAGTGGAGTAAACATACCAGATTTACTGCTGTTAACATCAATGCCAGACTCAACTAAGTGTTGTACAATTTGTAGATACCCTTTTTCTGCTGCTACATAAAGTGGATTGGGAAAGTTTGATGTACAATAATCTACGTCTGCTCCGGACTCAACTAGATACTGTACAGTTTCTACTTTCCCGCTCTTTGCAGCCAAATAAAGTGGAGTTAACTCATCTATATCAACGCTGTCCTTACCTGCTCCAGACTCCACCAAGTATTGCACTATGTCTAGGTTCCCATTCTCTACAGCAAAGTGAAGCGGAGTTTTTTTATAATAGTTATTACAGTTAACATCTGCTCCAGACTCAACTAAATAGTGCACAATGTCTCGCTTGCCTGTTATTATTGCACATGTAAGTGGTGTTCCTGAGTTTGTTGAACTGTTCTTTGAACTTTCCATGTTGACGTCTGCTCCATACTCAACTAAAAGCTTTACAGCCTCCAGTTTTGCATTTTTTATAGCGTAATGAAGAGTTGATTCCATGTATGAGGTTTTTGTGTTAACATCTGCTCCAGAGTCAAGAACATCTTTTATATTATCAATGTTTCCGTGAAGTATAGCATGCTGAAGAGCGCATCCTCGTTCACGTTGTGGGGTCGTTTTGAAAAGTTCATGCCATAGTTTTCTTTCACCTTTTGAATGATAATTTAGGTTTACATGTTTCTCTAATTTCTTCAGAATCCGTATGGAATAAGAACTAGTTTTATAACTGGGTGATAGCATCACTGCCACGAAATGCACTCTGGCTCGAGATAGTCCAAGATACAACTGATGAGCCAAAGTGTAATCGAAATCATTCACTTGTTCTAGATCCATCAGAAAAATAACAACAGGCCATTCGGCAGAGTATGCGTTTTTCAACTGTTTCACACAGTTAGTACAGCCATTTCTAAACGTGCAAATGCTTTTACCCATCTTTTTCACAATTTCGTGATACATAAATTCGTTTGTTGTATTATTGTATATAAAACCGATGTCTGAAGCAGTCATTTCTATGGACTCCTGAATTTTTTCCACTTCATTTCCTATGATATTTTCAATATAACCATGGTCACTGCCATAATAACAGTCCCCATCCATGTAATGAATAACAGGCACAGGCCCATGAATGAAATGACTCTCTTTTTGCTTTGTGGAGATCAGCGTATTCTCTCTTAAGGTTGAAAGTGTAATTGCGATTTCGTATGTGTTTCTAAGGTTCAACGACAACGAAAGGTTGCTGTACGTCTGCTTCATTGAATCCATGGAAGATAGTAAAGATTCGAAGCTTTCTTGATTGGTGTGCTTAAATGATTGAGTTATATCACTGAAAATCCAAATTAAACATTGTTTATAAGTGTCTGTAATTTCTTTTATTTCTAGGATTCTTTTTTCTCTTTTACCATAACATCTATCCTCCAATAGAGCTTGCTCATCATCTACAAAAAAGTGCCATAGGGCACCTTTTGCATCAAATACTATTGTCTCAAGAATGATACTGCTTATAACTTCTAAACAATCTTTTTTGTACAAGTTAAATGGGTTTCCCAAAGTAGAACCAAATAATGATGGTAAAACTATGACATGACAGGAATCTTTTAGATGCAATTTTATTTCCCGGGCTATTTTTTTCCCTAAATCCATGCTGTACCATTGAAAGTCTTTACCAATTGAAATTGACCAATCAATTGAATAGAATGGTATTCCTGCACTCTTAAAGGGCCAGTGATAAATCTCCGTTGCTCTGTCTTGAGGACTGCTTGTGAAGATTACAACTTTTTTCCCTAATTTGGCAGCTTGAATTGACTTTCCTAGAATCAGAAGTGTCTTTCCTGATCCTGCTGGACCATTAATCCATCGAAATTTTTCCTCACTCCTAAAAACTTGGTCTTGTTCTTTTGAAAGATATTCGATACCCATTACCCTGAAAATTTCATCAGCTTGCACAAAATTTGGGTTGTTGTATCTAGGACTATCATGATTGCGAAAACCAAAAGTAATTTTTGCATACCTCAGTTGAGAATCTACTTTCATGATGTTTTTGCCGAGACTGCATTTCTGTTCAAGACTGATCCTGTTTTGTCCATCAATGTTCCATAGTCCTATAAGCTTATTTCTTGCGCTCGATTTTAGGTTATTTTGTTTCTTCGCTGTTAAATTGTCCCTCCACCACTGATGAAAATTGTTTTTATAGTCATCAGAACTATCTGAACTGAAAGAATCAGAGAAGATTATGTTTCGTTTCTGTTCTTCTTGAAAAAGAATTTCCCCTGTTTCAGATGACAAACTGGGAAATGCACAGAACCATTCGACTTTGGCCTCTCCAGACGACTCTTTCACCACATGCTCTATCAATTCCATTGTCCGTGCAGCCTGTATCTTCTTGTCCTTAAAAGATGTTTTTATTCGCTTGTTGGAATTTTTTGTGTTGCCCATCCGAACATCAGAAACTTCTATGACAACAATATGATCCGCACTGATAACCACATAATCACACTCCCCAGCCTCTTGGTTTATTTTATCTTTCGCAAACTGGTGATCTTTTTTGAACAATTTTAACTGTCCATTGGTATAACGAAAGCTGTGTAGTACCACAATTTCTTCCTTCAAACTCTCTAGTGCACGATATACCTTCACCTCAGCAGCATAAGCTTCCTGTTTTCTTTTATCTTTTTCGTTATCTTCACTGCATCCTTCCTCCGGGAATTTATCTATGAATCTTGAGCAGTTTGGAATTGGAGGTAGCATGGTTGGTCCTTCCTTATTACAGTATTTTTCATGGATAGCACTTCCGGCTTCTTTTATAATTTTCATCAGGTCGATGTCCAGACCTGAAAATAAAGACATCATGACTTATATTCTTCTACTATAGACAAAAGGAAATCATACCTTGTAAAGTTAAAAGCTTCTTAAAATTCAAAGTGAAGCTCTAAAACAGTCGAGATCATTAATGATCAATGAAACTCATCATCCAAAAAGAGTTTGCCATCGCTTCAGCTGCAAAAAGAGCTATTTAATGCAATTGAAACAATTGACTAACTGTGGGTAGACTTAAGTTTGATTGTGGTTCAAAATAATGGGTTACACATCAAGTTATCGAAACTTGATCCACCAACTCTAGAGGAGTGCACTAAGAGCATTTGCCTATGCAATCTTCTTCGGTCGACTCAGCCGAATGACCGGGAAACCGTGATTGAGGGTTAAATGAGGACTGAGGAGGGTCTCCGTTAAAAGATCTAGAATCTTCCAGGAGCCCCTTCAGTATAACTGTAAAAGCCTGGGTACTGGTGTAAGAAATACGAAATAATACAGAAACTCATCAGTGCACGGATAAGTTGTTTCGATAAAATAATGTGTTATAACCCACTATTTTGTTTTGAACTACAATGTTCAAACTTGTTAAGTCTGCCTAGAGTAAGTCAATATTTCTAATTCTATCAAAGTGAAACTATAAATTACTAATTTACCAATATCCAAATTATCTACCTGTTTTGGATTCAGATTTATTTGTCGATGAGGTCGATTTGACCTCCATGTTAACAGTTGCCATAATTCTCTCATTGCTCTGCTCTTCTTGTTAGAGTTGAGAACACGACAAACTGTTTCATTCCAACTAATGAAATATGATGTCATCAGTATAACATATTCAGTTTGACTTCTTTACTGTACTCATAATTTTTTTATTTCTCTGTTGTCAGTAACTTGATTATCGTCTACACTCTACAATTAAAGGTACATTAAAAAGGATCGTTCACTTAATGTTATATGTAAACAATTTTGCTTTGCCAGCCCCAGCTCATTGGTTAAGCAATTTAATTTGCGGAACCAAGGAGAAATTTTGATCTTTTGGTCAGTGTATTGCACCCGAACATAATTATTTTTGTTTAGTAGGTGTATTGTACCCACTTAAAAAGTTAAAAGTAATGAAAGTTTGTGAGTCTCACAAGCATTTCTGCAATAGACTTTGATTTCAAGGAGTTTAATTTTAATGGGTCAAAAATTTAATAATTTCAAAAACAGAGCAATTCAGCTTGAGCTGAATTTTGTTAACCGATTTTTTAGAATTGTTCTGGGACCTGGGTCGATAGTCGACACAATCTTACAACTTTTAATGGTTTAACACTTAACAGACATATAGGCAAGAACAGCAGGTTAAAGTTTGTAAGGGAGAGAGCAGAATTGAGAAGGCCGGAGAACAGGATTCCTGCTAGTTTCTTGAGTTTGTTCATTACTAATGTATATTTACCTATTAACATTATATTCTAATATGAAAGGCACTGTTTACGGAAAGGCTGTAAACAGCTGTGGCAAAACTAAACAAGGCTGTATTTTTTTATCTCATACTTATTTTAATTCGGACACTCCAACAGCCACATGTTACACAAGTGTAACGGCCAATTACAGGAGGCCGAATGTACAATTATACATACACGCCAGTGACGGTTAAGGTAGTGTGTACCATACTTTTATCGCCCGAGACTTCGCTGCAATGGGCAGCTACTCATTTAACCCTCAATCACGGTTTCCCGATCATTCGGCTGAGTCGACCGAAGAAGGTTGCATAGGCAAATGCCCTTAGCGCACTTCTCTAGGACTAGCGGATACGGGATTTGAACCCCCGACCTCCTGCGTGGGAGGCGAGAAGGAAACCACTACACCACCATAGCGAAAAACCAAACAAGGCTGTA
>JH152759.1:75584-88253 GCA_000226015.1 Mnemiopsis leidyi | reverse complement strand
TCTTACAATTTTTTGTCTTCAAGTTGAAATTTGGCAGATAAATTGCTACTTTTATTTCAAGTGTCCATAAATCTTTCCCCTTTCCTTGGACACAGACTTTTCATAGCATCAAAATTTTTCTATCGCTGTCTTCTACCTGTGTGCAAAGTTTCAAGGTGCTTGACATTTCACAGTAGCGTGTGCAAATTTTCAAAGTTAGTTAACATAAAAAAGAAATTTTTGGGACTTGGCAACTTTGAACAGGTGCCATT
This sequence comes from Mnemiopsis leidyi, assembly GCA_000226015.1. NCBI lineage: Eukaryota > Metazoa > Ctenophora > Tentaculata > Lobata > Bolinopsidae > Mnemiopsis > Mnemiopsis leidyi. The sequence continues at coordinate 88,002 of JH152759.1, read as the reverse complement.
GAGTCAACTTTTATTAGTTTTTCGTGAAATTTTTACAGCTGCTTAACAAAGGTATAAATAAAATTCGTGCAAATTTTCAGCATGATTCAATTAGAAACAGCTGAGTTTTATTCATGCAATGTAAATTTCCAAAAATTTCCAAATTCTCGGAAAAATTTTCTTTTCGCGATTTTTAAAAATGCGTCATCTTAGAATCAAAAAATAAGTGGTGCAATTGATGCCCATTAGGGTGCTTTAGGTTACTGTACAGTCCGTTGGTCTAGCTTCCACAAACCCCTGTTTGCTACAATTCCCCCTTAAACACCTTTTTTAAACTGAATGTCTGTACTTTTTAGTTTACACACCATGATGTGATTTGAAATGAGGAACAGTACGATATGACAAACTATTTAGCACGTGTTCATTAAACAAGCGACATCTTGACCTAATAAGTAATAAAAATGTATGTTAAGCTCTCTGATAGCAGATATAATACTCCAGGTGTTTGGTGCCTTCGCCTCCCACGCGTGGAACAATCCAGAACCAAAATTCTACGGTAACGGGGAGTGTTTTCTCTTCACCTTACACCCCGAGTAAGTTATGTATAGTTACATAAAATGTACATTGTAATGTATAGTTACATATATTGTACATTGTGTAGTGTATTGTTATACATTTTATACATTGTGTACTGTATTGTTACATATATTGTACATTGTTTAATGTATAGTTACATATATTGTACATTTTGTAGTGTATTGTTATACATTTTATACATTGTTTAATGTATAGTTACATATATTGTACATTGTATAGTGTATTGTTATACATTTTATACATTGTGTTATAGTGTATTGTTATACATTTTATACATCGTGTAGTGGGTAGATATACATTTTATACATTGTGTAGTGTATAGTTTTACATTTTATCCATTGAGTTCAACGAATTTGTGGATGAATTTTATACATTGTTTTGAAAACAACAAAATAACCCAGACTCTTTTCAAACTATAACAACCTATCAGCATGGCATAACGCAGTGAGCAAAGTTAACCTTCTGAAAATAACTGTCGTCACTCGTCCAACTTTGCTCAATGTGAAAGTAAGAAGGCTAAATTTAGAGCATCTAAAATTCAACTTTTAAGTTATAATCGTCTTAACATTATCCTCTTATGTGACAAAAATCAAATTGGTAGATTCTATAGACGTCACCTGTTGGTTAAACTAACTTTTTCTCTCTATTTTGTTTCTCTTCTGGCAGGTGCGGTACTCTACAGTCTACTGACTGTAAATTTTAATAACTCCTATATATTCTTGTAAACTTAAACTATCTTTTCAAGGAATATAATTCCTCTGTTGAGAACCGTCTGAAGGACCATCAGCCAGATGTAAGAATATTTTATATGGTAGGTTTATATCACAATTAGGATGAAAGTTGTGAACCATTTAGGTCTCTAGATTTACTACTACTACTGTACTACAGTCCTTCACGATGATATTCATGATGTGGGGTGCATAGGAAATTAGGAATCCAGCAATTTACAATGTGGAAAACAAAATTACCGTCCTATTTAGGTATTGGCTGTGTAGGTAGTTGCACATAAATTAACACTGCATTTAAATTTGATATCGCTAAACTTGAGTTGATTAGGAGTTAGAGCCAGTGGTAAGCAAAGACATAGTTATCTCTTATTGATTTGAACTATTTTATATGATTAGCTTAATAAAACATTAATATTTTCCACCAGTATTCGAAATAGATGTCCAATATAAAATTTAAAGTGCATCTTTGCTGCAGATGTACACCTATTTAGAACCTCTTTTCTGCCTAATACAATTTCAATTCCTTACTCTTTATCAACACCATTATTTTGCATTCATATTAATCATCTGTGACCGTCATTTAACCAGTGGTTTTAAAGCTTCTCTCGATCAATCCCGCAGACAAATCCCGCAGCCCCAGACAAATCCCACAGTCCCGGACAAATCCCGCAAACTTTAATTAATGTTAATTAATGTTAATATTTCTCGGGGGCTCTTGCTTTTCAGGAGCTCTTGCTAGTCTTGAACACTGAGCGAATCTGATGTTTGAGCATCGTCATTTCACCTGGATATTATTTCATATTTTTGTTCCCAGTTGACTTTGTGTACTCTTACTGATTTCTGGCTCCCTAGTCCCTATGCTACACAATATACATAAGTTTTGTAGTCTATCAGCCACAGTGATCACGACTTGATTCCATTATATTGTTCTACTGCTATGCTCCTATTTGTATAACGTTTCTGAAAGTTTATATTTTACCATTTTGGCCTATTTTATATTTGGCATAATTTTACCTTAAAACTAATTTTAAGCATTTATGTTTACTTTTAACTTGAGTCAACTTATGAATTTTCTTGTTCAGAAGGAACATGTCTAACTTGACTCCCAGCACTGCTATGGCATTGTGTTACGTTATATTTGGTATCACTGTTGTTTTAATCTTTACATTCGTATTGTTGTGCGATCAGAGAAAATATCTTAACTCCAATTCTCTGATTTTATCATCTCCAACTGCTGATATGTCGAGTATGTACATCTCAAATCTTGTTAAAATTATATTTTTTGGATCGTTTACAGAGAATGGTTTAAAAAGTGGGCAGCTGTCGCAAATTTGTTCTGACATGTGAGCAGTGAGAGCATTACTCCAAATTCAATTATCATTCCTGGCTTCTGATCGGTTAATCGATGTCAGAGCAAATTTGCGATGCCTCCCCAGTCCCCACAAATAGATGCCTCCCTTCTGTTAACGACACACACACACAGACTCTGCTTACAATGGAATTTTTCTGTATTTTCTAAGTTTTCTTTTTAAAGTTGATATTTCCAATTTCAGTTACGACGTGCGGTCTTGTCACTCTAAATATCCTCTTCAATATCTTCTTGTACAATCTACGTGCTAACGAACTGTAGACTTGTGTACAATTTCTAATGTACACTATGATTTGCACTTTTTGTACAATAATTCACATTTTACTGACTGCAACAATTCCACGTATTGTGCACAAGGAATGTACGTTTTATTCGGACTATTACAACGTGTATAACACGATTTATTGTACATTGCTCTATATACACCTCTACAAATAGAATACAATGTTCAGAGCAGTACTAAGCAAAGTTTGAGTTGTAACTTGAGACCCATCAAGCACTTTAAACTTTCTAAAAATAGATTTTAAACTTTGACCATGTGTAATTTGATTATACTTCAATTTTAACTTTATGGTAAGCGTTTAAGCTAAGTCGAGGATAAACAGTCTCGTAGTTAATTTATAAATAAAATTAAAAATCAATAAATCGATTTTGAGTTCTAAACTTTTGAAACTTTGATGCTATCTTCTAAAGTTGTTAGAGCTGTGCTCTAGATTGAGTTATTAACTTGTGTTTGATTATATATTTTTGTTTTATTAATGTTCAATATTTACAATATTCTGTCTCTTTATCTCTGAGTTTCTACCATGCTCTACTTACGTACATCAATCCGCTTACCGATCCCTGCAGATAAGTCGACAGTCGACTTAGCAAGCATTACTTAACTCTCATCCCACGTCACAGCTCACAAGAAAATATAATTACTGCACTCAAATTTCAAATTAAGCTGTTGAATGCTCCCCACTAATGCTTGAGATAACTTTCCTTATCAAACTCCAGAGGTATTTGTAATCCCATCTGCTCCAGGTTTTATCGAAAGCGTAAGTAACCTCCCGCATACTCCTAAATACCTAATGAACTAGAATACGCTGTAAGATACACCAACTTAAATTAGTACACACATGGCTCTCACTAAACTAAATATATTTACCAAGACAACACAACTTCCCTTATATAATTACTTTTCTTTGGTCTGAAACGTGTCTCGTTATGTTACGACACCTGTTTTAGCTCATGTTAGCGAAACATAACACGATTTATTAGATCTCAGATGGTTTAATTATGTTCTGAGAGAATCGTGTGATTTATATCTCTAAAACACTGGCTCCCCACTCTGGCATCTTCCTTGTTGTACCAAAGGAGGAATAATTGCAATTCTCTGTGGTGAATACATTTGCCCATTGTACCTCACTGGTCGTCCATGCATTTTTTTTCAAGTAAAGATGAGTCACACAAAAGGTTTGATCCGTGCACTGAGAAGGTGCAGCAAGTATGGCCTTCTTTGAAACCCTGATTATAAAAAGGACGATTAATGTTGTGATAATGGTGTTGCTGTCCTTTTTATCATCAAAGTGCACTGAGAAGAATCTAAAAATTTGGATTAAGTGCAAGAATTCCTTATGCTTCACAAATCCTGATATATAACAAATTAACTTATCCAGTAACAGGATGTGATCAGAATATTTATAACTTTTTAGAATTTTGGTGTCTTGAACTCAGATTAATTTCATAAACCATCCACCTCATTAACCTGTCTAATCTCTATTTGTTTCCCTCACTGATTACGTTAATCTTTGCAGGTTCAAGGTGCATAGGTGGACAAGCAAGAACGGTTACTGCCAGATGATCGAGAATAACCGTATTATAATGGGAGGTGGCAGGTATGTAGTAAGAGTACGTGTTTATTGATAATCAGTGTACATGGCTTTCTTAATCCTGGTCCCAAGTCCGAAGAAATATTTCATGCCCTTCGACTTAACGTGCGTCTTTAAATTCGGTTGACTATTTTACATGCAACTTTTCATTGTAACTGGCTTGCTTGGTATAATGATTGGTTAAATGACACTTTAAGGCAATTATCTATACCGCTTGCTCACATTTCTGGGTCCTTTTAATATTGGTGTTAGTTACTTTTTGTGACAAGCCGTGTTATTGACTATCTACAGTGTTTTTGAACGTAGAACGTCACGCGCCAAGCCACAAATATTCTTTACCCGCGCGAAAGAGCGAATTTTACCCCGGCCGCGCGCATTTGCGCGCGAATTTTGACGCTCGCCCGTCCATGGAATCGCCGACAGAAATCGCCGACTCTCGCACGTTTGACGTCGAGGCCATCACTGATGACTAAGAACTTATGAGTTATCAGTAGTAAGGAATACCTCATTTTGAACTACTTAAAGATTATAAAAAACATTCGAAAGGTTGGGGACATCCATGATCTGATGAGCACAGACTCACGTGATCAACTTTAACGAAGAGAAGCCGGAAGTGTCAAGACTTGTGAGACACAACCAAATTTGGACGTTGCGGCACACTTCGGTAGTCCAGTATCACAACAGCCTTGTCATTGTGTAAACTACTGTACAAACATTCCCTGCCATGTAAAACCGTCTCACCCAGATATTCATTGTTTCAGTGGTATATTTGGACTGTGGCTGGATGAAGATCTCTTGTCAGGGACCACTCAGCCGTGCGAGACGTTCGACAACGGGGTCCTCAGTCACGAGAGTCACTTCAAAGTGTTCGGTATTGAACTGTGGGGTTTCCATGACGACACTTGAGTGTGGATTTGTTTTATACTTTCATGAATGACTACCCTGGTTTATGCTGGTTCATTGATTTTTTAGAGCACGAGAGATTGAGAGAATGTTTGCCGATATTGCATACAACTATTGTTGGGCTGGATATTTCAGTTTGTTAAAGGGGTTTATTCGCATATCAAGTTATCATTAAGATACGCAGTCCGGCAAAGTGATAAGATGAAGCGTCACCCATATTCAATATTCATTACGAGCAAAACTTTGAGCTTTGGTACAGTTAAAATTGCAGTCAATTTGATAACTTGTATGTGGACAGCTGGCCCTAGTGATATCTAACATGTTTGAAATGAACTGCTGAATGGCTTTCGATTAATTTGTGATTTCTATTAAGTGTATCATGTCACTTAATTTTTTTTGACAGTGCACTCAATCTGCATTCTACAGTAACATCTACTGTTTCACCGATGATTACCTTGTATCTAGTAGCCAAAAATTAAAAATTATAATTTCGGGCTTTAACAATTGATTTAAAAAGATATCTGGTTCACTTGCCATATAGGGAAATTGATCAGATTTATTTCAATATTTTCTAATCAAATCTCAAAATCTAGTGTGGTTTCTTGGATATTTTTTCACATCACTCATCACACATCCGCATGCGTTTGTAATATTCAACATTACTACTAACTTATGATAAAATACGATTGTTGATAACACGCCAAGCAATTTTTAGTTTATGTTCATATTTTGATAATTCATAAAATTATAAGTTCAGTTGACATCTATGATATTGAAGTTTTCTTTGTCGAATTATGGTCTTTCACTTTTAGAATTTCTAATTTTATAGTTAAAACTGAGGACCCACTGACCAGTAACTAGGTCACCACGATTCAACCCTTTTTAGTATGCTAAATTGCTAACTATGAAAATCCCCTATTTTCTCCTATCTCTCTCCTCTCTTCAGAAGTTACTTTTCCTGGGAGATGTTAACATTCTTCTTTCTTGGTTTGCATAGAATCGTCTTCAACTTTCTAGCTCTGATGATTGACAAAATGTGAAACGTGAACTCTGTCTGTCAGTATTCAGTTTGTAACTTGAAACTTAGGCTCCTCTACGTTAAAATTTAGGCTTGATCAGAAAGTGAAAGTTTGCTTCTGTTGAGATGTTGTGCATTCAAGGTGACAGTTGTTGGACAACGCCTCATGGAGGCGACTTAAAACATTCTTAGCTTAGGCGCATCACGAAGTTATTACAAGTCTCATGAACTATAACAGTATAGAAGTAAAATTGAATGGTGATTAGTGTTTGTACATAAACACTTACTTAAGTTACACTTACGTTCACAGTTAGCCTCAGAGTACAAAACGACACAGTGTAGTAGTGCACGTGCGCGCGCGTCACCTTGTTTCTGACATTTGTGTAAGAAATTATATATTTCTCCAAGGTTACACGCGCCACTGATCACGCGGTCGATCATTTGGGCCCTCAAATTTGTAGTGCGTGTGTTTTGCTTGAGCTTTCAGCTTACGTTTCGTTTTGCCGGGGTGCCGTGTGCTCTGCGCTATGCGACAGTACTCGTCCGTTGTGCTACACATTACTATTTGCTTAAAACTAAATACTTATCGCACTGTCCAGTCTCCTAGTTGTCAACAATAGAAGTAGACGTATCTGTATGATTCCAGTAAGATACTTTTTGAATAGCTGACCCCTCTAACTTTTTAGCCGATCTAAATTTCATTTTTCAAGTTCTCATAAATAAATAGCACTGTTTTTCAAAAGGATAATCAGCTGTAGATAACGATATACTGTGGCCTGTTCCCAGAATCAGTTTAGCACTGACAGATTTATTTCGAAACTTGCATCGCTTTCGAGGCTTTCCGCTTGTGAGTCCAGCGAGGCCTGTGTTTTACATTCTATAAAGGACAAACTGATACTGTATAAATGTGGTTAAATATCATTATTCGGTCATTTGCACTGATTTTTTATCATTGTAGTGAGTTTTTAGGAACAGCTAGGGTATTGACCAATGGTACCAAACGCTTTACTGAGTTCTTTAACAATTCCGTTAGGATAGGTTTTAGCCTGTGAGTCAATTGAAGGTTTTTACTGTACTTATTATAGTTCTGCTTGTTTGTAAGATTGTCTGTTTGTATGTTATAGTAGAGTTTCAGGTTTGTATACTAGTCCGTTCTACATTCTATCAAACTGAGCCTAAGAATCTCCTACCTAGATCCCCGTCGTCCTGCCCCAGAACATCGTGCTTTTTGTCCTATGGATTTTGCCCCAGCAATCCTAACCCTAAACAGCAACCCTAACGGACAGTCGTCTGTTGTGGAGCAGGACGTCGCTGGGCAAAATTTCTGGGACACAACGTTCTGGAGCACGATGTTCTTGGGCAGGACGTCGGCCACCTCCTACCTAGCATGAACTGCAGTTTACAATTATCACTGTCAGAATGATTTCTCTCGTGACGTCATAATTCCCCAAATCTAACAGTCGAGTTGACCGCATAATCAGTCAGCCGCTATAACGTAACTTCCAGGTCGAGTAAACTGCGACTGGGAAACATTACATAGGGTCGGCTGACTTCATCAGAATCGGCCACACTTGGCTAATTCAATGTGTCCTTTATACCAGGAAGTTTGTTTCGAGTAGGATATTTGCGTCTACCATCTAATTGCATTTCTCCTGGTCTTCCTTTGCCAAGTGCGTTCTTTATCACACCAATTTGGGACAGTCAATGACATAAACGGTCCCCTCCTCGATTGTAGATAGTAAATTCACACTGCTGGTCTAAATCTGTCGAAATTTGTTTCCCAGGAGGCTCTACTTACCGCTGTATCTACTTGGCGAGATCAGTGCAGCTGTTAGAAGCCCGTCTTTTTCTTCTCCAGACGGTACTTCCCGTACAAGTTTGTGTTACTATGGTTACATATGTACAGGTACACACGTGTGTGTGAGAATCAGGTCACGTGAGTATATCCGGACAGAGTACGAGTGTGATAATTGGGTCGTCTTCCTGCGTGCATTTCACTCTCTCGATACTAATTTGTTACATCTTGAGTACTTGCAACCCTCCGACACTCCCTAGCTTTTTAAGCCTTGTTCTTATCCTCTGATCTTGTGGTATCTGTTTTGGGAATTTTCTTTGTTTTAATACGATTTTCTGATTTCTGCTCTTATCACTTTCAAATTGTTTTCTATGGTAATTTTGTCGTGATTATAGGGTTAGCTTACATGCATTTAGCTATTAAAGTTGTTCTATTCGTAAATCAACGAAAACCGCTTCATATAATTAACGGCAAACAAAAGCAGCCGACATAACTACAAGTCGCTAAATTAGAAACTCAGCTTGAAGGAAACGGCTCCGACCAGGATTTCAGGACAAAATCTTTTTGTCTTTCAGCTCAATTACACCTGCACGCGTTGCATCTTTGTTACATATTCCCGGCTTTTGGATAGAAGAGAGTGTTGATTGGTCGCCCACTGTCACGTGACTGTTTTCCTGTTTTCACGGAATTAGTTCCCCCGCGGTTCGACCCAAAACCGTTTAGACGTCTGTCAGTGGCTAAATATTTGTGATTACATATTAGGTGACACACACACACATATCGGGATAATACTCTCGTTTTAAGGTAATGAGTTGTAGATGGTCAGGGCGAACACTCAAACCGCCGACAGTATTATACGTCTGTAATAACTAATATATACCACCCTAACTAATATATACCACCCTGGCCTCTTACTTTAACTTAGTTTGTGGTCTACGTCTGTTTTGGTTCTCATTACGGTTTATTTTCTTTGTTCTGTTTGGGATTTTCTTTTAATACTTCATGATTACTGTTGTTTTTGAAATTTGAATACATCTTCGGTGAGACACCGAATACCCTTGTTTACATATTTGACAACTAATTGCACAGTGCCACCACCTTAATCTCTTGCCGCCCTCTTTCTTAGTCAGTAGCCATTTTCTCCTCACATCTTAAATTGTGATGTGATCACAAGATTCCCTCGTTTCCTGCCATTGCTTGTTAGCTGGCTGTATGATTTACATTATTTCAGTGCATCATGTTACAATTTCAAACGCTGTACTATCGCTGCACTAATCTAGATTTGTCTTAAGCTTTTCCGGGAACTCTTTGTCTCTTCAAAGAAAGTATAAAAACAGTACTACTTAGACTAAAAATGCAACTTAGACTAAGACCTTCTACCCAGTCTTGCCCCCCTGTACGACTAAGGTTAATGTTCAAATGGTTGCCTTTCCGGCACTTTATCTCATTCTCAAGATCAAGTACTTCAGCACGTGCGAGGTACACTTACAACAACTGCACGTGGAACCTCTCAGTCCAACCCCAGTACAGATGTGCAGTTCACATCAGTGCACCTACAATGACGTAAAGATGCGCACCAATTACACAAACACCACGTTCTGCAGACTATTAGGCGCGATGAAGGCGGCTAATAGGTCCCTAGTTAGGATATGTAGAATGTAGACAATCCCCCTCGCAGAGCAAGGACCCATTGTGAGCTGGGTGTTGTGGGTGCTTGGAGAATTAACAGAAAGACATTGAAATGGGGGCTTGATACATGCATGTATTGCAGAGAGAGAGAGAGAGCTCTGATCTGTGTGATCATAGACTTGGTTTGCAAGTTTGACTGCCTTTCAAATTTTGTGCACTTTGTTTTAAGTTTTACCTTACAATTTATTAAAGCATATTCAGCTGGTGATTTCAATCGTTGTTCATACGTTTCTCCTTCTAACATTATTTCAACTTATCCTTCAATTAACATAGGTCAAATTTGATATTATCAATCTATTCGTCTTTTCTTTCGTCTTTTCTTTTCATGTTCTATTTTTCTGTCCGTTATCTTTAATCGTAACCTCACGTTCCATGAACCAGGCACTAACTAAAGCAGTGTTATAATGCCAACTTGTTTCCACTGATCCGGGCATTACTGCCATCCTAGACGAACCCTTCACCCGGCAACCAGACCAATCACCCAGACTACCCACCAACTCTACTTGCAACCTCCAGGGTTATTGCCATCCTAAACCCACCACCCGGCAATCAGACCAATCACCCAGACTACCCACCAACTCTACTTGCAACATCCAGGGTTATTGCCATCCTAAACCCACCACCCGGCAATCAGACCAATCACCCAGACTACCCACCAACTCTACTTGCAACATCCAGGGTTATTGCCATCCTAAACCCACCACTCGGCAATCAGACCAATCACCCAGTCTACCCACCAACTCTACTTGCAACACATATCGGTCAGATCCACGTCACCTAACATTAGCTCAATAATTGTAACAATCGGCACCTGTCAAAATATAAAAATACTGGATATCCTGCCGTGGAGGCTGGACGTCTGTAACATGGTACAGGGTGACAGGTTAACCGTTTAAATCCAATCAGATAGTTCTGTCAAATCTGTCGGGATCTCGGCTGGATATGGGATATTCGGTAAGACCATTTAGGTCAGAGTGTTATGCAGTTTTGTAGTATATTTATGTAGTAAGAGATCTGTCTTAGTGGTTCTATCGTGATTATTCTAGAGCTAGTTACGCTAGAAATCTGATCACTGTCTAAACAAATTTTCTCGATTCTTGTTTGCTGTCTAGACCTTCTCACAGACGAGAAAGAAACTAGTTTAGTTGCTGCTTCCCATGTTTAAATTCTGAGAAATCGATGTACCCTTTAAAAAGGGCGAAAAATACGGTGAAGGCACCCAAACTTGTAAGACTATTACCCCATTATGGTTACAACTTTTATGATTTTGAGCTGATACAAACAAGACAAGTCAGATATTCACGTTGGTATAACAGATTATGTTGGTATAACTGATTATGTAGTCTTCAAGAAAACACGAGCTATCGATACGAGTTATAGTCAAAGAAACCGTTACTACTGTCACAATATGATTGTCTTTTGTTGTTTTTCATAATAAACAAAGTATTAAGGAATAAGCCCAAAAACCAAGACTATTGTGTAACGATAAATTTCGGCCAATTTGAAGTAAAAATTACCTGTCCACTGCGATTTATCTGTATAACTAATTGTAAAAAGTAGCTGTTTACTGTGAGTAATGACACATTTTTAGCTGTTACTCTGTTAGCACACATGCCAGCTGTGTTTAGATAAAATGTCACATGTTATATGGCTGCACGCGTGTCTCCAACTGCAGTCTGCAGTTACACCCGTCAAATCCTTTGTCACATCATCATGTTCGGTCATTGCCGATGTTTACTGTAGTCTGACATATATACGTGCCCACCATGTCATGAAATAGTGAGATGGACCGTTCTAGGAACCGCCTGGGAATCAAAGATTGTCCTTGTTAATCGTCTAATTCCATGGAAAAGTAGGTCCAATCCGTTATTTAACCTTCTGAATGGGCTAAGTTTGAGGAAATTGTTTACAGTCTTCAATTGTTCCTCTAATTTACATAACTAATTCCAACTGTCGCTACTACGACAAACCCAGTCTGCGTTATCGTCTCCAGCTCTATTACATCTCTACATCATGTCCTTTAATTTAAACCTTAACCTTACTTTTTCTAGAACTTCCAATGTAGTGATTTTATTGAAATTCCGAGGTTGGTTTTTACCGCCAAGGTAAGTCCTTGAGACTGTGGTCACCCCTAAGTCCTAACAGCCGGTCATGCAGCTTCAGCAGACTGCTGAGTCCCCCAGAACGTCTACAATCACCATATTTGTTCTAATTAGCTTGCTTTTTGTTACATTTTGTTGTACAGTGTACTGACCCTCAGTTTTACTTTTTATCTGGCCCTAATGTGTCACGTGACATCTACAAAAAGTAGTTTTTACAAAGCAGCAAGTGAGACGGGTCGCACCGCAATTATCGGCAGGTCGGTCCGGTAGCTACAGTAGTACAACTGTGTACAGGAAGTAATAAATCACGCAGTATCCTGTCAAACATTGTAACAAACATAAACCTCCCCCCCTCTCTCTCTCT
>JH152759.1:57967-75314 GCA_000226015.1 Mnemiopsis leidyi | reverse complement strand
GTCTAACAAACTATTACTAAACAACTAACTAACCCCTCCCCTCCTCTCTCTCTCTCTCTCTCTCTCCTCTCCCTGTACGTCTATCATGCCCACCACGTGCACTTCATCAAAGTTGCACGTGCACCTTCTCATGTGTCCCCCTAGCAACACAATAGCGACCGTACCACGGCTGGAGTTGGCGGAAGTAAGCAGGTCACGTGATGTGGTCACGTGATGAGTTATACCCTGGCGCTGGGTATGTGGTGGGTTTATCGTGTATAAGTGTACTGAGTGTGGGATTATGGGCGGGGGCTACCGGGTCCAGGTTGCCATGGTTACACGGTTTGTTGTTCTTCTGGGAACGTTCATCCCTGGATAAGGTACACTTCCCACCGCGCTCTCTTTTTCTCAGGGATACCGTTACTATCTAAGTCCTTTCGATTACATTTCTCGTAGTTCTTTTATTTTTTGTCAATATGTGGGAATGCCAAATTTTCGTTTTTAGCAGCAGCTCGAATAGTTTTTACTCCTAACTCCGCATTACATACTAAAAACTCTGAACTTACCTGTGTACGTTTCAATTTAAGGGAAACTTTGTAATGTAGTAGTTTTTAGTTGTGTAGAAACCCCAAATAACACTTATCCCATGAAGGAAACACAGTGAATATCGTCTGCAACATTTGGTAGCACCCTTCTGTTAACTAAAACTTGCACTTAGACGACAAATGTGTTGTGTAGTGACTTGTCGAAATGAACCAAAAACACTTGGTGGGAGAAATACTGCGTTTTTTATTTTACCGTCAATCGCGGTTTTAATCTTGTCTCTAGCTCTTCGTTTAAAATTTGTCGTCCAAACTGGATTTAACGTACTTTCTTACTTCTTGTCCAGGGCGGCATTTTCAATCGTCAGGAACAAATTTTACCGCCGTACATTCTAAATACTCTGTCAAATGTAGCAACACTCAGATTTATCCCGTATTTGCAAGCCATGGACGATCGCTTTACAGCGGAGAAAAGATCTGCTGTAATTGGTTGTTCTGCTCTTTCTCAAATCGCTTGTTATTGCCGTCTCCGTCTAGTTATATCTAATGGTCTTGTTACTACTACTCCTAATGTGCATCTGTACAGCCTATCAAATTTTCTTCATTTTTGTTGTCTGTTTGTTGTAGAACAATAGGCTCGTGTACAACGGTTTCCTTTCTCAGGTTCCGCCATGAACCTTACTACCATTAGATTTCTCTTTGATAACGCGATTGTCTAGTTTATACCTTGGCCTAGTTTACTCCTTGGTCTAGTTTATTCCCATGTCTACTTTATTCCTTGGCTTAGTTTATTCCTTGGCCTAGTTTATTCCTTGGTCTACTTTCTTCCTTTGTCTACTTTCTTCCTTGGTCTAGTTTATTCCTTAATCTAGTTTATTCCCATGTCTACTTTATTCCTTGGCCTAGTTTATTTCTTGGCCTAGTTCATTCATTGGTCTACTTTATTCCTTGGTCTACTTTATTCCTTGGTCTACTTTATTCCTTGGTCTAGTTTATTCCTTGGCCTAGTTCATTCATTGGTCTACTTTATTCCTTGGTCTACTTTATTCCTAGGTCTAGTTTATTCTTTGTTTTAGTTTATAACCTGGGTCTTGTTTATTACTTGACTTAGTTTATTCCTTGGTCCCCGTTGTATTAGACTCAAGAGAGAGACAATGACTCCTCCTCCTCCTCAGCACATAATCACCAACTTACACACACACACATCAGTCTCCCTCTCTGAGCTGGTGGGCTCAGAGCGGAGTTCAGGAGCACAATCGTGTGCCGCCACCGTCCACCAGTCTGCTGGACGGTGGTTATTGACCGGCTCGTTTCCTAACTAGGTCGTGTTTTGTGTGGCGGGGTGATCTCACTCTCACTCTGATAATTTGTTATAAGTGAAGTTTGATTGATTCAACCATGGTAAATGGTGCTAACTTTGTGATGGATTGATGAGTTATGTCAAGTAAAGACTTGCGCAAATAAAAGTCTCAAACCCCCTGCTGGTATTCCGTTTCTTCCCGATATTGGTTTTCCTTTTTTGCTGTTTAAAACTCTTTATACACGGACGTTTTCATGATTTTCAGTCTTTCGAATTATATTATCATTATGTCAATCAATATAATCTTCTTTAATTAATCTTATGAAACCTAAATTACGAACCGTCATTGTAATATACCGCTGTCGCAAAGCTCGCTCCAAGTCCACCATTGTCTTATTTCACATAATCTATGACTATCTACCAATAAATGAATCTCCTATGACAATTTGTCAGAGTAAAAACTGCACAGTGCCCGTGGTATACGGTAAAGTAGAAGTCACGTGACACACATAGAGGTAGAAGTGAAGGAACTTACTCCCTAGTCCCTGCTTTTCTGCCTAATTTCTCGGCGTCTAGTAGTGCGATCTGGCGAGCTAGTGGTAGTAGACTACGTCAATCTAATATTCCTGTCCCGCTCTGAGAAGCTCGTCCAAGGACCGCCTTTTTAGGTTTTTTTTGTTTTATTCGATGTCGCAATTGACTTTTTCTCCTCCAGAGATTCCCACAGTTTTGAAAGAATCGAATTATTGTATTATGCTACTGTCATTGAAATTATAAATGTTTTACGTTCTCCGAATCGAAAGCATCTGAAATATAGGGTACCGCAGGAAACTGCATTTAACTGATTTTGGCTATGTCATTAACGTCTAGGTCTTAGGTCCATCTTTCAAGCCTCATTTCAATCGATAAAAAGTAAATGAACTTTCCCTAGCCACTCTAACATTCCCTTCCACACTCCCTCCCCAATTCTATTTCAACGATCATGGCAGTCCCTTCACTGGACTATCCATGTTTAAATATTAATCTGTCTCGTAGCGTCATTAACCACTAAACCACAATTGGACATTAGTGCTTGATGTTTAAACGGTCGCTCGGTCACTTTACGATTCACGATGAATTGATCTTTATTCCCCCGCGTCTCCGGGCCTAAGAAGTGTGCCACAATCTCAACGTGTGGACCTAAGATCATGCCACTCCCTGAGTTTTGACAGAATTTGTGTCTCCAGTTATTTGCCAACTTGTCCAAGAGTCTCCACTCTCATTTCTGTTTTCAGCATTCTGTAATTTATCAGGGTTATCGAAATTTAATTCCACAGCTAGATCATGTTTTTCTGAAAAACTTGATTCAGTGATAACTACGACAACTGATGCCACTGCCGCCATGATGCATCACTAACGAGGAATAGGATCACCATGATCCTTTCAATTTTCATAGCCAGGAGGTTAATATTCCTATTTCGGTATAATTTAATCTCCTATTCGATGTCAATATCACTGCAGTACATGTAAGTACACACACACACCTTAGACTGGCCAGCTGCTTTTTACTGTTGTAAAATATTATAAAATTCTACGCTGTGTTCTATTTATAGTCGGCTTTTCAGGAGTTTCTCACAGTATTTCCCGAGTAACCTCCTATAGTGCAACAATCGGAAGATGCATTGTATTTAAACTTAAAGTTATAAAAATTCATCACTTTAACTTAACACTTTCTATTGTACTACGGATTTTTTAAACCGCTCATCAGTGCCAGTTCGCACGAAAAGTAGAAATTGTAAGATATTTACAACGAAAAGTCTGATAAACACTGTTGCACAATATAATTGTGCACACTACATTTATAATATATCCATCCACTTTACAGTCGTACCTTTAAATTGCTGCTAATCTAAAATTTGGATATGGCTATGCCACATTACCAGCTACAAATTGTAACTGATCTTATTATTCATTTTACATCTAGCTTTTTTGCTGTACCTATATCGTATTATTCATTTTACATCTATCCATTTTGCTGTACTCATATATCTTTGACGGGATGTAGTAGCTGATTTGAATCCCCTATAACTTCCGCCACAAAATGTCGACAACATTTGAGAAGTATTAATTTCTCATTTGACACTAGTTATAGATGACACTTACTCCTCCATTATAACGTAATATGATTCTCGAAAATTCGCATTATTTCGTAACAAGACTTTGAGTAATGTAGATCGCTTGTGCAGCGATCCTGCCGTATTGGCTCTATACAGTAATCACACACAAAAAGTGCTGTAGAGCACTCTCTCGCTCGTCCTACGTAGTGCGACTTACATAACGCCGACTTGCCATAATGCCCTACTTATAATACGTCATGTTATTTGTTTGTATGTCACGTGATCTGAATTTGTATGTCACATGACCTGTTTGTATGTCACGTGACACACCTATCTTCTACATCGTTCTGATTGTTTGACCCGGTCCTCAGTCCTGTAAAAACACCCCGTTTTACGTTTTACATCAAAACTTGAGTAAATCAGAGATACTTAGTCAGTTACCTGCTATGGATTGTCCCCGCCATACATCCATGCATTATGCATGTGCGCCGTGGGGTCAAGAGTTGCTCATATAATTGTTGAATTATGTATTTTTGTTACATATAAACGCATAATCGATCTTTATAAAGAACCGCTGTACAGTTCATTATTGATTAGGCCTGTCTCTTCTCCCGTCTTTGAGATCGGAGATTGACTACAGTTACTACAGGGACAATGGAGGGAGACTGGTACTAGAGGGGTATTTTTGAATTGATAGCTCTCAGTCTCGCACTAATCCGTATAGCTTATATTCTGGTGCCTTCTGTACCACCCTATTTCTGAAAAAAGTTAACTTCAACCACAGCAATGTTTTGTGTCCCGCGATGAACAGTCGTAGTTAGAATTTGTTATTATCATTTTACATTTTACATTTTGAATGCTGTTTAACCCCAATTTTATAAGTTTGTTTCAAAAATTGCGTTGGGGCGTTAAAATGAAACAATGGTCGTAATCATAGGCATATAAGTTTTCCTATTTAAGCCGCCTTATTTAAATTAGTGATTGTTTTAACTTCATAAAATAAAAATTGTCCAATTTCCGTCCTTGTGCAACCTCCACCGGATCCTCAGTAAATTATTTGATCAGTTATAATTAATTAGATAATCTCCAGACCTACGAGTCTGACTTGGTAGCAATAAACAAGATATTACCCTCCTTCCTCATCAATATGTTGGCACGTGTTGCGCGGCTCAGCTCTAGTGGTTGAAAAAGGGAGTGAAGGAAGTTCTTAGTTAAGTCATTACTTTTGTAAGGGTTCTACTGGTTTTTTATTTTTGTTTAAAAGTACTTGTTTAGTTCGCCTATGTCTTCAGTCGTGATGTTATCTGCAACACTCACTTTAATACACGTCATTACTTATACTATAAAACCATGTTACCCCGTTTTGATGTAATGTTTTTTAGGAATTTGAGTGTGCATTGATTTTACTTTCTGACATTTAAGCCACTGGCTGAAACTAACCCTCGAAGTGACTACTGTTAAAAAATTGTTCAGTATCCAGTATTCAGTCGTGAATTAAATTTTCACTGTTCGCTCCTACTTTTGGGCG
The DNA here is from genome assembly GCA_000226015.1 of Mnemiopsis leidyi. Taxonomy (NCBI): domain Eukaryota; kingdom Metazoa; phylum Ctenophora; class Tentaculata; order Lobata; family Bolinopsidae; genus Mnemiopsis; species Mnemiopsis leidyi. Next base: position 69,869 of record JH152759.1, on the reverse strand, counting down.
AATTTAGTATTTACTGCTAATTAAGGACGGAAAAGATATCATAGCTGAAGTATCGGTGGAGTATAAATTTGATTATCATAGACCTTATCAGTAGTGTGTCACGTGCTAAATTCGGGGGTCACGTGCTAAGTGAGAACAATTCCAAACTCATAGAAACGTATATTCTCTGTCCAGTTCTGCTGTTCAATCGTATCGGATGTTTCTGAATGTTGACATAGAGGTTGAACTTCCATTATTAAATGATGCAACACATCATCACTTGTAACATTGTAGATTTCTCACCTATTTGACCTCATCGCATCATCTTGCCGCATGAGTGAGCATGTCAGCAAGGTCACCTATGAATCACATCAACAGATTATCAAAATCCGCGACTTTCACATGTCACACGGACCGGTCCGGACACTGAGATAACGATCGTGAACAAACTGACGACAGCTAGGTCCAGACTCCTGCTGTATTGGGTATTATACATACAAGGAATCTGACACGTGATACTTAGGGTGCGTCACGTGACGCATCGTCATTTGCTGGTGATCTCAACGTGTGTTTCCAAATAGGAGGAGCCCTCCTTGCTGGCATACTTACGGGAATATGACGCCCAAACTCCGCTACAAATTCTTACCTGGTTACAACAAACATCTGATTTAAAGTGTTACTGTACTCATCATAACTTCATGAAATTATGAATCATGGATGTGAAATTTTACTTCAGTGCCTCTCAGCCCGCGTGACTTTCTCCACAAGCCAATGAGCTTAACCTTCTACCCTCACGTGAGCATAATAACAAATCAGCGGCAAGAACGTGATCGTCTCAACCAATCATCGGCAAGAGTTCCCCGTGACGAATTGAGGTAGCCACCTGCTTACAGTGCATTCAACCGTGGAAACCTGAGCGGCAATCGTCACGTTGGACATGTATCTTTACATTTTGACTTAAAGGCCATAACAAAAAGCCAACATTTTTCTACATAAAGCTTTAACTTTTTACTGTCTCATTTTGATTCGGACTTCTGCAAAGACTTGGGTGTCTATTCTCCAACTTCAGTTAATTTTAACCATGGTCCATAGATTATTTTCTCCTTTAGTAAAACTCGTCCGAAGCCAACACGACAACAAACCTGAAGTTTCTCATTACCGGCTACCTAGAGTTCGATCGAGACTATTCTTCTTCAAGCTTATTCGTTATGGTTATTATACTTTGTAGCCACTTCCACCGCACCAAACATAGTTATTCTAGCCGCACCAGGTTTATCCTTTTTTGTAAAACTGTCCTGTAGGGACTATGAATGTCAAGCTGTCTTGCTGTTACAGTTACAGTCACACAGAACTACCAGTCACACAGAACTACCAGTCACACAGAACTACCGTCCAGATTAGATTAACTCTCAGAGCTGACTAGAAGCTACTTAAACATCTAGGAGCTACTTAACCATCTTCTAGGTTCCATCAGACTACCAATCTGCAACCCTGATATTTCTCACCATCAAACTTAAAGTTTTTTATCTCTGTTTTTGTCTGGTTTTTATCATCATTGAGTCATTTGGACTAGATTGAAGTTCAGTTTCGTTTAATATTTAAGCCCATCAAAACTTATATACGTAGGTCATATCAATAGCTTGATTTCTAGAGTGAGTCTACTGTCTAGACGTTCTATATAGGTCATATCAATATGTAAAGTTCTAGACTTTCTATATTGCTATCTAGTTTAAATCGTTAAACGGTACCGTTTTGCCTCTAGTGTGCGTGAGCCAGAAAACAGAGTAATAGGTCTTAGCTAGACTGTCACATAAAGTATTCAGGATTTCAGGATTATTTATCTTTCTCAAATATGAACTTACCTCGCGGTTAAGTACGCGTGTTTTAGATTGTGTATGTGAATTCAATTTAGGTGCTTGTTAAGTGGGCCTAGCAGAATATTTCGAACCTATGCCAAACCAAAAGCATGTTAGTTTTTTTTAACTTTGCATTGTCTGTTTACTCAACTCTGTCGATGTACTTTGTGGACACGAATAATGTACCGATACAAAATGTGAATTCGTAAATTGATATTTCCCTCATTTTCGCGATTAATAGCGATTCACTTAGTGTCCCGCAATCATATGAGCGGATAAGCAGTAGAAAGTAGAAGAAGAAAGATCTCACTAACTTCATACACGACACAACAAACACAGATCTCCAGACATATATCAAACTGCTATCTGCAAGTATCTTATCAAACTCCGACTTGACGGTAACGGACATCCCTCTCTCTCTCTCTGGTCATGATTAGAGATTACATCCCACGGTCTCACAGTTCATCACAGAGAGCTGGAGAGATGCAGATTCGTCTAGACCAACTATAAGTAGTTGTACTGATGGAGAGATAAGGATATAATTATAAGAGAACTATAGAGTGTTTCAGTGCTCTCCTTATCTCCTTAGTTGCTCTATACTGATTTGTGTTTTACTACTTAAAGCAGGCCTGGGTTGATGCTTAATAAAGGCTAAATCAATATTATCGGGTTATCGTTGGTTTGTTGTCGCCGACCCAATTTGGCGTTTTACCAGGTCCTCATTTCTGAAACCAAGTATATAACCTTGTGTCGAACAAATTTGTGAATGTAGATGTTCTGAATTTATCTCTACACATATCAGTTATCTCGCTCTCGTGGTATGTAAGATGTTGTAAAGTAGACCGTTTCTTATCAGTGTGTAGTAATATTCAGCGATAATTTGATCGGCGATTTTCGCTATTTCAGAAACAGCAATAACGCTGTAAGTTTATCCGGTCAAATAGTTGTAGTTCAGTTGATCTGGCTGCTATTATGGGTTGTGAAACTGCATTTTGTATCCTTGCTCGAAACTGTGTGTCACGCCAAAGTATTTCTGTTTCTGCAACATTTGGCACAGCTTTGATATTTATTGTCTATCAACCTCATTCTTTTACCACAAAAATAAAGTCCAATCTATTTGCAGTTTTCTGAACCGCGAATCTCCCATTATGAATGACCTCTTTTTCAACACCTTGATTTTTATGCAGCAGTACTATAGTTTACAATCTATTAAGATCTAGAATTGTTGAAAACACCATACATCTTGGTCACGTGATTGTTAGTGTTACAGCTTCGTTTGGTCAATCCTTCTTGAACCGCAACGTGTGCACATTTAGTCGCTATGTAATATGTGTCTTTATTGACTTTTTAAGCACATAAAATATCCTGTTAGAGGATATCCAGTTATGTTATCCAAACACAACTTGAAAAGCTTTCGTGATTTGCTTTAGTCAAGATTTTCATCGTGTTTTTAAACAACGTGTCAAGCGAAACTTCGTTCACTTTTTTTCTGTTTGTAAAATTTTCTCGAAAAATATCCTGTTTCTTCACGTTCAAGGTTGTAAACGAATTTTAATCCGCATTATCAACGAGTAAATTAGCGTCCATTGATCGCACAATTACTAAATTGCAGATCTGCTTGTCTGCATGATACAATAAAACGAAATCGCTGCACTAAAACTCCTGCTTAATTGTAAAATTGTGATAACTCAATTATCTTTAACTCCGATTTTACCAGTAATCCGCCTAAACGGTACATTAGCTGCGCTTAAAACAAAAACAAAGTTGCTATGACTATAAAAAAACCGTTATTCTTAAGCTTTACCATTTTAGTTTGTCACCGTGTTGCGATATGATTTATTCAAAAATTCATTTCAATGTTTCCTTTCCGCAAGAAATTTTCCGTTATAATTCCTTGGTCGATAATGACCGTGAGAATCACCACAATTTCAGATCTAAATTTCATTAGCAGCTGCAGCTGCACTGACATTACATATCGCTTTATCAATCTAATGCCGGCCGGTCGTGGACATTGACCGGTGCGAAAAACTTGTAACTTGTGTGTGTTTTACAGAAGTACATACTTTAGATACGTTACTTTCCCGGTTACTCGGCTAACTTAGGTACAATTCGTTAAAATCTCCACACAGATTATAGTTTCGTATTTCAATTCCTGCGTATCTGTGTACCTATATACAAAACAAAATGTTGGACACCATCAACTGATGTCGCTGATTAAATTGGTATTATTGATGTCATGAAGTTAAAACTATAAAAAGTTTAAACTTTTTTGAAACACCGGTTCGGTCGTGTATTTTTGGGACGTATCACAGATAAGGTTTCTTCACCTTCACCAGCTGTTCCATTAGAATCATTTATCAGACGTCTATTTTCTCGTTTTTGTCGTCTGGTTGGTAAGCGGTTAAATATTGTTCTTGCTGTGATTTTCTAAGTGTTGTGATTTCTTAACAATTCCAAATTATAGATGGGAAATTTCTGGATCTCTAAACGTGATTTAATGATAAATAGACTGAATTAAGTTGCTGGAAGTATTCAATGGATGATATATTAATATGAGCTAGAATTATCCAAGTCGGAAAACATCCAATGATCTATCACCGTGCTAGAAATCACCCAATCAGAGAGCTACAAATCACGGCTCTATGCACGACATTGTTTGTATGGTGGCGACCCCTCCAAAGTGACATCTGTTAAAACACCACTTTAAACTTTAAACATCAGCTACTTTATATATTAGAGTTGGGTACTACTACTTGGCGCCGAGGCACCATGGTTACCTTGGTTACCCCTGTCAATTTGCAATTTCGATAATACAAAATATAGGAATCTTTGACAATGTATTTGTCGCTCCGTTAAGTCTATGATCTGATGGATGAGTCTTTATGCGTTTGTTAAATCTCACCAAATCATAATTGTCAAGTTACCAATTATTAATGATCTCCTCAGCCCACGCCCCTCGGTAATTTTCGCACGTTTTGTCGATAGTAAAATCTCGGTTGTCATTCGTTTAAATAGGTTGTGATGCTAGGAGAGTAGGAGGTAGTTAGGTTAAGTTGGTTTGATTGTTTAGCTGGTTGTCTGCCTAAACTTTTATCAGTTTGCTGGTTGGTATCAGAAGCGTTTTACTGAGAGATTCGCACTCAATTTGCAGCACCAATATCTCGACTAGATCAAAGTAGGCGCTTGTTATTTAGTCGTATTTTACCCGAGTGTACTCCTAAAATTTGAGCATTGCTTTATTAAGCTGTTTTATCAGAAATGTTTTACCTGATATTAAATACATATTTTTTCTCTCTTACTAGGATAAATCTTACACTTCAATTCTTTATTTATATCTCATATAAATGTTATAATTTCTGACGAGTAAATTTATTGCCTTTTGTTTGGGAGTTAACACTAACAAATTAACAATCAGCTCAGTTCACCAAAGTGCTTTTAATTTTGCCGATGGTCATGCCCTAAAATTTCGGTTTTGATTCAATTTTCAGTCGGCAAAATTTGCTCAGCAATTTTTTTGTGAATTCAAAGACAGTAAACTAAATTGAAGGTCTAGATGATTTGTCAATTTGGTCTCCACACATTGAGTTCTCATTCTAGGTTTTGGGTTGGTTAATTTCATTCACATGTGTCTTTACTCCAACCGGAAATAGAAAAGTTTGAATTTAGGTCATCGTTCAATTGAACATTTGGAAGTATCTTTCTAAATGACAGTGAAATGACGAAATTTAACCTGAAAACAGTTCGTTTTGACTTATAGTATAGGCTCGCCGCTCGGCTTATATCTATCAAAGATGAAATAATTGAAATACCGCCACACTTTCTTCTGATATTTGTACTTTCTTAGCCTTTAAATTCCGACGATTGTCGGATTGTCGAGATTATTATTCGATAATTATCGCAGCTGCTACTTGCATGGTACTTTTAAATCAATAACGGCACGCCCACGCAGGACTAGGTAACAGGTTGAACGACCATTTTGTGAAATCTCCAAGGTTGGTCAATCTTCTACTGCACGTGCAAACTATTTGTAAGTTAGTCATACGCATTATTACTGCACGTGTCAAAACTAACCGATCTCCCTCACATAATCACGTGGTACACTTGAGCTTGATCACGTGGCACACTTGAACTTGATCACGTGGCACACTTGGCCCACCACATCATTAAATTTCCCTTTCAGTGCTCACCGCTGGAAGAGACAGCCACCCTAATCACGTGATCGGAGGTTACTGCTACAAAGCTATAATATTGATATTGCCTGGGCTCATGTTATAGTTTAGCTGCTACTTTATAATTAATGATCTGGTCACTCTCACCTTGTGTGAGTTTAGTGTGTGCTAAATAAAGAAATAACCCCCGTCTCGCCAACTGCGGGCCATATTTTCTCATTAATCTGAGGTAAAGTGTGTCAAATAAGCTCTGCTTCTAACTGTTTGCCTTGTTGCTTGCTTCTGAGGGAGAAAGGCTGATAAGACTGAAAAAGTATCAAAACAAAGTTCATCGTAAGTTCTCTGACCCGTTCATTTTTCGAAATAGAATTTAAGTTGAGATTTCAGCATCTTCGTTCGATGACAAATTCACCCTACATTTATTGATTTTTGAGGAATATTCAACTTAAATAAGTGTCAAAGTTTCGATTTTTGAAGTTCCTTTTAGCTTTGGTAAGACATTAACCTTTATCTCTGGCCACTATAAGAATTAAATTTCATCAAGGCAAGCTCTTCTCAAAACTCATTTAGTTAAGTAGTTGTACTGTATATAAGACGGTTCATCTCATCAACAATTTAATTCTTGCTGTTAAGTTTCCCCTTGAAAATTGCTCAGCTCAAAACATATTACAACAAAACTAATCTAACGCGGCGATTTTGTGGATCTTTATCTTTTTCTTATGCAGTGAACATTATTCGTGGCATGTGTCGCAAATTTATTTTGACATGTGAGCGCGTTTCTTGCTATTCATTGGTGGTGCATGGCTTTTCATTGGTCAATACCCCACACCTCCCCACGGATACAGTTCCCAACATTCCGCTATGATCCTATATTCCTGAATTCCTCTATATTCCTATTACTACCAGGGCCGGTAGTTCTACATTCCTACTCCTATTACTACTAGGGCCGGTAGTTCGATTAGTAGAGCACTCATCTAGACAATGCAGAGGTTGTCGGATCATACCCGACTTGACACGGTGCCGGTCCATGAATTTACTGAATTGACTATAAGAGGAAATCGTGTCCGTTCAAATATCTGCTCCGTACACATCATATAGCTTGGTTGATCCTTCGGCCCAACCACAAAATAAACACCCGTTACCAATCAGTGCACACCTCTGGTAGTAAAGCTTGCTCGAAATGAGGACCTGAAAAAGGTCCCCTCCCCACTTGAAACCATACTCCTAGGTATTATTGATAGTCCTAGCTACGAAGCGAAAAGTTCGACGAACTGCAGCCAGTGTTTGCCCCTCCAATAATAAGGCAATCTATTGCGGACATCCTTATAATAATCATGCTGCATATAATGCCGGGCACATTAAATACGTGCCTTCTGACCCCCTGTGGGGCACAGGCGCCATTATCTTTCTTGGCACGTGAGAGTGGGAAGCCAATCAGCGCTCGCTATTTCAGTCACGTGATCGAATTTGACCAATCAGCGGGGTGTGTTTGAGTCACGTGATCAATCGACATGCAGGATACAATTGTTAAAGATTAGTAAAAGATAATTGGCAATGGGAAAACACCCTCTATATTGAAGAATGAACGTCTCGAGGTTGCATACTTAACTTCGACCATTTTCTTTCTTTTTTTCGTCGTTCCTTTAACTGTTTAACTAATTTTTGACAGAATCTTTATCATCAATATCAACTCTTTAAGCGATACAAATTATACTTCGTATCATATGGTTGGATCACCAGACATTATAGTCTTGCATTCAGTTGATATTTTATGACAGCTTGTTTAGCTTAAAAAATATAGTCCTTTCAAGCTTCCAGTAGTTCTACCGCACAGATGATTACTTTCTTTAAGTAGCGTTCTTTGACGCTCTATATTTAGTGTGCTGCGAAATGTCACTAGAGATGAAGTTCAGTGTACTCTACACTTGCTATCCGGCAGTCATGGTTAAAGGTATATGAAATATGTCACGTCAAATTATCAAAAGATCAAAGTTAATCTTATCGATTTATCCTAATATCACTGGCATTATTTCTCTTTTTTGTCTGTCGCTTTCCTTTTATGGATAATGGTGCTTTTATATATTGGAACCTCATTTCACTCCAAATGATTATTGCTGGTCGATTTTAAATGTATTCACATTTTTTTTTGCGAAATCACAACTCTCGATCTTTTTTATAATCTTCCCGAATCTCTCTTTTTTACTTCTTATTTTTCCTTGGTCTCACCTCAATCTCTTGAAGTTAGATTAACTATCAAGATCTTATCTTACCATTAAGACTTTAAAAGCTGACTTTCCCTCTAACTAATTAGTTCAGTTTTGTATAGTGTCAGTGTATACTCCCACCATGTCAGTGTATACTATAACCAGCTGTTTTTAAATCCCTGAACAAGTTCAGAAGGAATGTTACAATCCGCGAACAAAACAACCAGCCGTGCAATCAGTTTCACATTCACAAGGAAGGCGGTTACAAAACCCCCCAAATCCCCGCTTATCCTACTCCTATCATGAATATTTCAGAAGAGATTCTTGCTAAGTGCAAGCCTGCTCCTCGACCGTGCATGTTTACTTTCTGTGCTGGTAATGATGATACAAAGTGGTGGAGCTTATGTAGGACCCAATCTCCCTCGCTTTCAACATGTAATTTGAAATCGATTAATCTGCCTTTCTCTTGATGTTGTGATTTAAACACCACCTCAGTGCGCGCTTTGTGGTGTTTTGTTGTTGTAACCGCTTCTTATCAATCACACTGTTAAGTGTTACCCCGTCTTAGATTTGTATAGTGTAACATGTCACACTGTTACCCCATCTTATATTTGTATAGTGTAACATGTTGCAAATCTCCTCATTACGGTTTTATTTTCCTTTGTCTTGGCGATTTTGTAATCTGCTAAAATAATCTTGCTGTTGACAACAGAATTCTTGGGGAGGAGTCGAACTTTGTTTCTATCATGTGACAGCGATTGACCAATGAGGATCCAAGTTCAACCTATTAAGTTAAAGAAACAATGTCACAATGTCACATGATACAACAAATTTCCTCCCTACTAATATTGATGACGTCTACAAATGTCAGATTTCTTGGGGAGAAGTCTGAACTTATCTTTATCATGTGATAGCGTTTTTAGAAATTTATTGGTTGTATCTTCTCATTAGTCAATCGCTATCACATGATGGAAAAAATTTCCGACTCCTACACGTAAATTATGACGTCAATGAATTCTGACGTCCATTTAAGAAAAGAATATGAAGTAAGCCACCTACATCCACTTTGAACCTTTTTATCACCCTGTGCCTTGTTAACTATAGTTATATCTCGTTATTCAATATTTCGTATTAACAAGGCACATTGTAAGTAAATTCAGTAAGTGTATTGACGAATAGCACAAAATCTAGATCTTTAAGCAGTCCTTAAGTGCTCTGTGTATTAACCTATGCTGATAATGTAAAATGACCCTACATCCAATATGTGTTAGAAATGTTAGAATTGTTAGAATTGACATTTCCAAACACAAAACTCACTACTCTTGTGTCTCGGATCTCCACTCTTGTGGCTCGGATAGTGACTCTTGTGTCCCGGATATTCACTCGTGTGTCCCGGATAGTGACTCGTGTGTCCCAGATAATCACTCTTGTGTCCCGGATATTCTTGAACATTACCGTTATGATACTTTCATCACTTACGCAGGACGAGTCAGTTAGACACAATCCTATAAGTTACAACAGTGGTGTTACTCCCACTAGACTTTAAGATTCGGTAAATTCGTCGATCTTTGAAAAGTTGAAACCACTCAGAATGTACTGATGCTGGCTTTTAAAGAGAAACTATAAATCCGTGTGTTTAACCGCTCCATTAACGTTTATATTTGTATTATTCCTATCAAATGCCCACGAGGCTTCTTTCTTAATGGGAATGACACAAAAAGTTAAACGCTTTAATCGATCTAACGCCATGTTGCATGTTGATGTGATGAATTTTCCCGCTATGGTAAGACAACTGAAATAGCAATAATAGTAGCAATAAAAATCTGTTGGTTTTATACGCAGTTTAAGTGTTTAGGTGGGCGACACTGGCTCCTGTTACTCAGTTGCCCGTTCTCAAGTTTGAAGTTTTCCACATTGTGGTGGCGCAGTCACATGACAGCGTTTCTTGAAATTGATTTGTCGTATTAGGACTTTCGTTACATTTGTTAATCGGTGTCTCACAATCTCCTGTTCTGGTTCTTATTTTATTTTGTTTCTCGTTCATTGAAAATGTCTAATAGTTAATCAGGGTTTGAAAGAAGACGGTTATAGCGTTCCTCTTCACCTTTTTTAACACTGCTAAGATTTGCTTAAATCAATGAAAAAAGTTGCTAAATTATATTATACTATATTAAAAAGATATTACATAACATAAAAGTCTCAGAAAATTATAATAAAAGCAAAGGCCGCCTAAATAAAAGATGATTCAATTTTTAAAGCATATAACACTATCACAGTTGAGATTGATATTATACTTTCTTAACATTTAATATCGTGCTAAAAAGGCTATAGCCTTTACATCCGGGCACGGCCTGAACTCCAAATTCTGACAGGTTGTGTAGCTAAGTGAGCCAGGCGACCTCCCAAAAATTGAAGCCATGTGCGCACGAATGGCTGTGGGCTATACTGGTTTAGGTATACCATACTACAGGAGCATTTCACCTTCAATTCTATCAACGCACATGAGCTGTAAAGTCTAAAACACTCCTGTCTAAAAACATGTCACTATCAGTATATTAGTACAACTCCTTCATAATGGCTGCAATGAAAACAACCCCAGTAGCAAGTGTGTAACCGTATTTAGAACATCCAGACGCATATTCTTCATCCCAGTCCCTTCCGTCTTCCCAGCTTCCATCATCATCTGCAGCACCATCATCTGCAGCAGCACCATCATCTACAGCAGCACCATCATCTGCAGCAGCACCATCATCTGCAGCAGCACCATCATCTGCAGCAGCACCATCATCCTGCACCATCATATTCTTGGGACTGCAAGGTCACGAACATAGCCAACAGAATAACGAACAGCTTCATTTCTAGGAAAATATTGTTTTGTGTTACAGTGTTTTACATCTTCCTGTATTTGCGTATTAGATTAATTGTAAGCATCGTGATAATTCTGTTGACAGATTTAATAATGAAATAACATCTGAGAAATGATTACTAAATTATAGAATGACCAATTTACTATGATTTTAAGAAAAAATAATTGTCATTTCATCAATTAATGATTTATCACCGCGCCATCAATTAGAAAAATGCTTAATAATAATAATAATTTTATTAATGAATTAATCTAAATGACCAACATTGTTTTGAATTCATAAATAGTAATGTTCAAAAACCTCACGGATAAACCAATGCTATGGCAAATTTTCAATTATTCCACAAGGTTTTTGTTATGAATAGGACTATAAGGTATGTAAGCATCTTTTCTGTTACAAATTAGACACTGTTCTGCAATATTTCAAAAGGTATAACACCTGTCATCTTCTGGCTCAAATTATTTGTATAATAGTAGTGTTGAAAGTATTAAAACGTGACAACTCTATTAGTCTTGATCATCATAAAAAAGTACAAGTAAGAATCTAATGTAATGAAATGGTGAATTGACTTAATCGATCTCAAACAGGGCAATAAAATAGACAATTACACCTTGAATACACAAATGACCCTATATAAAAACACATCTATATACCATTAAAAAAAGAATGATAAAAAATACACTAATGTACATAAAACTGTAGAAGGTTTAAATCCAATTCTGCTATAGCTGTAACCCTACTTAATTGACTTAATTGCATATGTAGCTTAGATGATGTAATTTGTTGCTCCTGCGATGCCTATGTTAAAAGAAGTGACCCAGCTGAAT
>JH152759.1:32114-42192 GCA_000226015.1 Mnemiopsis leidyi | reverse complement strand
TGAATTTTGGCACTTATCAAGTTAATTTGGTACCTCAATTGTATGTGTATGGATATCACATATATATCATCTGTAATTGTTGTTTACCTCATACTTATGGATCTAGAAATGATGAGTTTCTATTTTTCCACCAATTTATCTAAGTGACTGATTTGCTGATTTTGGGAACACTGATAATGATTTGATATAACATATGTGCAGGGAATGCAGTCTTCTAATTGATTGATATCACATGGAATGTTATTGGGCAGCGAACTTGAATTGAAAGATGGCTTATTTTGTGTTGAAATTGTTGTTTGAGCTAATGGGTGAAATACCAAGCAGAAACATTAGTGACTTTTTGCTGATATTTGGCACTTAGAGGAATGGGGTTGACCTTAAACAGGCACTCAAACCATTGGCAGCCTAATAAGGCCGGTAGAGCCTCCTCAATATTGCTAGTCTCTCACTGGTGGACGATTTATTATGCTTAATTAACAGACAAAAATGACTGTTTTGCTGAATTTTGGCACATATTGGAACTAAATAAAGTCATTAAGTACTGAAACAAGTCACTCAGCACCGGACATCAATATTGCAGGTAGGCCCTTCCAATTATACAATCCATAACTTCTAATTTGGTTGGATTCGATCAAAAAGTGGTTTGCTGATTTTTAGCACACAGTTTAGAAGCCCATAAGTCCCAAAATACTGAAGTTAGGAACATCATGCTTTCGAAATATAATAGATTGATCCTTTTGCTGTAACCTAAGAGTATTCAAGTAGTAGCACTTTAAGAGTGTCTATGACTTTTTCCTTGTTAAAGGCACCTGACTTTAAAAAAAGGCCAAATCAGCAAAAACGACCACTTAAAAAAAACGTGTCCTTATTTATTCTTTAAGCCCACAAATAGGGGCATTGGTTGGGTTTGGTTTCCAAATTAATCTTTTGTATTGATCTTAGATCTGAGCATATGTCAGGCAGGAAACAATATGTCTGTTTTAATAACATAGTCACATAGTCCTCAATTTTACAAATTAACAAAACCAGCTACCAATTCATATTCAGGTATACAGCAGCTAAGCACATAAAGCAAACTTATATTTATTTGTTATTTGTGAACTTGAATCAAGTTAAGTTTCTAAGCAAATTTGTACCAAATCAACTCTAACCCAATAGTAAAAATTGTTTGTATTAAATATTTATTAATGACTTGATTTATTAAAAGAATATATATATAATTAATCTTTAATTGCAGGATGGGGCTGGAGAGCGCAATCTCCATGATTTTGCTGTGCGTGCTTTTCGTCCAGTTATTCATCGATTTTTGAAACTCCTCGTTTCATTGAATCATTGAAAAATAGTAGACGTATCTCCATGATTTATAATTTTATGTAAGAAAAGATTGACTGAGAGATTTTGAGCTCATCCTACTGCTTGAATTACTAGAGACCTGGTAGCAAAGGGGGGTACGCAATCCTCACGGTCTGTACTCTCCTATATCAGCCAGTTGTCTCAGTTTGGCATACAATTTCTCAACTAAAAAATTTTAAGCTAAGAGGATGTCGTAATCTTTCCAGCCCCAGCAATCCCTTGATAAAAAGTAGGATTACCTAAGATCTTTCCTCTCTTTTTAAGCTTTTTATGAATCTTAATAAAGTGAACCCTCGCTTTTCATGATATAAATTCAATTTGTTGATTTCCTGAATTTGTTGTTTTCCTGATTTCTAGAAGAATTAAATGGTAGATGGACAGGGTCCCTGCTAGTTGTATGTCAAATGTTAGTTAAATGTTAAGGATTCAAGTTATACCTTAATATTTAACAGATTCAAAATTTAACCCAATTTCTTAAATCTCATCCAAACTATCGAAGGCAATGTAGAGCAGGACCAAAAGTCTCTTTTCAGTTCATTAGTTCAGGCTGTGATAGATGTTTGCAATTCATTCCTGCATCCCTGGAAACCCGGTAATCATCAAAGATCTTCAGACTTGATGTCCCTTCTTACAACTTTTTACAGTGGTAATAATTGAATTATGGAACAAAGACATGGCAGCCATAGAGAAGAATGGCATTGATAAGTAAACAGAGCTAGGTAACAGCAAAGAGTGACTTAAGACAACTGAACTGCAGTAGTTCTTTGTTACATTTGTAGCATGACTTTCCCATGGGTTGCATTTTGTTTCTCATTGGTGTCTTCACTTCTTAAATATAAGCATAGGAGGAAGCAGGGCTAGGGTATCCAGTCAGTTGAACTAGAGATAAAATATATTTCTAAACTGATTGAAACTGGTGTGAAAGAATGTCCTTTTACAAAGAGACTGTTAAGATTTTATCTTTGTCATTGAATACCATAATTTAGTCTTCATTTCAGTGGAGAAATAAATTCTAATCACAGGATTAAAAGCTGAAAGAATGATGTTCATACCACATGCACCCAGAAAGTTTATGACAGGCCTTTTCTGTTGATAAACTTGGTATAAAATGTAGACGATGGCTCCTATAAAAGTAGCAAAATTCATTGCCACCACTGCATATGCAGATTTTATCCTCTTTTTAAACGATTCTCTATTGTCAATGTCTCTCTTTTTTAAAAGCAGAAATACTGTCCCTCCTGAAAAAAGAACCCCTAAAAAGGTAGGTATGGAATGTGTAAACGTTTTGAAATAGAACAAAAAAGTGCCATATCCAGCATCTTCTTTGCTCATTATCGATTGGCAGTGTAGAAACCATATCATCTTGCCTTTTTCAATTCTTTTTTCATCACTCCAGCCAAAAGTGAGCTCAATGTATAATGCCAACATCATAATCTCAATTGGAACCAAAACTGCTAAAAAAAGTTTGGCAGACAACCTTTTAAAAGGAGATTTCACACTTATGAAACGGCATATTGCAATCGACATTGTCAAAATAACTGATGTTATGGATGCTATATGAAAGAAAACCGATTCTCCTGCTTCATATTGAGTCCCATTCCGGATGATTGGAAGAATTTCTGTACCAAGCAAGTTTTTTGCTACTCGTATTGGTTTGAATAGGTTTGTCAAAAAATCTGATATAGCCAACATCATGAAGAGACTCTTAGAAAGTGTCCAATTTTTCTTTTCCTGCCATTTAAACCAAAATATGAAGGGATTTGCTGCTGATGAGAGGACAAATGAGGCAATCATTAGGATACCTAATGAGTAGTTAGCGAATAATTCACTTGAAGTTGTTTCCTCATCAACGAAGTCCTTGTATATTTCTTTATAGTATTCAGAAAACTTAGTGAGATCAAGGAGCACTTTTCCAAAAATCATGCTGAGCCTACGTTGTCCTTTGACAGCCGTATCCGCCGACTACGAAATAAACAAAAGAAAGCTTAAAATGAAAAACTGGCCCCGTTGGCCAAGAATTCCTCGGTATCAAAGACTTTCAATAAATTTCAATTTTTAGGCATAACGAGCAGTAAAACGAGCTGTGATGCAGAACACCGGCTAAGTAGTTATTCTTCTCAGCAGATCAGCTAAATGCTAGTTAAGATCCATAAGATAAATTAAGATCATTTTTAGTCCCCACCTCGCCAGCATCTGCCTGCAATTAGTGCTCGTGATACAGTTCAGGTGTTTTAGTTAAATGTGAACCTGCAGCTCAACAATATTGAAAATAAGGTAGCCATTCTAAATTACGTTCAACTACTTGAGGAACATGGAGAGCAATCGAAAGGAGAGACAACTCTTAGAATCCAACACTTGACTGCACGGTAATGTAAGAATTACGGACAGTATTTTTGCGTCCATTAATGAACCTACATGAGGGTGTAGAATCTCACTGCACTTTGAAGAGGCACTCAGAATATATACTGTATATATTTAAATACATATATGTAATTGGGTTAAAATATCAAACGATTCTCTTAGTTTTGTGTGTGTTGATTATCTCACTAAACTGCATTTAGTGCACCATCTGTGGTGTGTGAGAACTAAACATTGGATTTTATCATGAAGTTCACCTTCCTCCCCTACTTCTCTTGTCGGTTACAGCTGTGACTTGTGTACTGAAGTGTACCTGTGCAATCTTGAAGTGTGAAGTGAGCTGGAAGTCTAAATAGTACTGCCCGGCCAGACATCACGTGACACCGCCGTGCGAGTTTTCACACCTGACTTGAGATGTACGTATTAAAGGGGAAAATAGAGTTCGGGTAAAACCAGTAATTCGCGTAATTTTGTAGTTGTTGAGAACATTATAATAGCCATGAAACTTGTGTTTGGAATTTGCTTTGTTATTCTTGCCACTGCTTGTGAGTATAATTTAAGTATTTAAGTGCCGCGTGTTAATCACTCGTTTGTAGAATTTAGAAAAGTAGAAATACATGATATATAGATATTAACTCTCTCCTTATCAAACCAATGTGTCTATTTTCCGTTAGTACCCTTATACATAAACAGAGAAGTTAATGAGTTGATAAACGGATCATTGGTTGATGACCATTTATAACATAACATCTGAGAATTGATCAACTTAATCTATTTTACAGACGCAGAAGGAGATTGGTCTAGAAACTGCTACTTCGGCTCGAGTCTCTGTAATGCTGATACTGGGTGCTCTTATGGGTGCTGGAAGAATGTCTGCTGGAGTCAATGTAATGGTATCTGCACGTGAGTTTTTATACCTTCTTGAGTGCATTTTGAGGAAAAATCGTGTAGATTATACATTGGTGTACACTGAACATATCCAAAATCAAAAAGATACAATCTAGATAATAGATGATAGTGTCAGAGCTGTCCTTGCTATGAAAATATGTATCAGATCTTTGGTAACATCAACTACAAATTATGCTACGTAGCTAATTCAATTTATACCTTTCATGTAGGATTGCTGACATTATTGAGGAGATGAAGAAGACAGATGAAATTCACGATGGTCACGACATCATCGACAAACTAACCCCAGATGTGTAAGTTGTTCGATTTTCTTTTAATCTCAATTATTGTTAGAAGTTGAAATACCCCACATTCTTCACCCAAAATATCTTGGCCTAGTGAATAACTGTCTAAATCTGACTCAGCCTGTTACAATTCTACTAAATCTGTGAACCATAGCGCTGGCAAAGCACGACCGAGATAAATCCCTCCCCTTTCCCAGTTTGGTGAATACTTCAGTAAAGTATAATTCATTTTTTATAATTATTCACCTTCAGGTCAACCTGTGCCAAGTGTGGGGAATGGTGCTACCTTGATGATGGCGAGGGCAATTATAATCCTTGCAAATCCAACTCCGACTGTGAATCTGTGAAGCTGAATCAGTGCGTCTCTCATTGCGCTGTTATCTAACTTCAACTGATGATCTATCTTTAACCTTGATGTTTTGATGTGCCATCTAATTAATAAAATGTGATAAATCTTTCTATATCTGAGTTTTTACTCTTTATATCTTATTAAAGAAAACAAAGTAATTTTGAATTATCCTTCCAAAATTGAATCCTCATTATTCCTCCACCGTCCACGCCTCAAAAAGTATGTGTGTATGTTCGTCCATCTACCCGTCCACCCGGCTTCCTGCCTGGCTGTCTGCCTGTGAATCTTTCTTTCTTTTGGTTCAATCAAAGAACGAGAATGAATTTTTGACAATTTTTACCCGATCTATCGTAAACATTCTATGTTGTTTAATAAAAATAGATATCTACAGAAATTTTGTGAGTTAATCTTCTAATTCATACCGAAAAAAGGTTCAAAATGCATCTACTGCTGCTTAAAATATCCCTAAACCGCTGCCCTTTTCAAAGTGTACCCCGACAAAATCTAAAGATCTCCTAATTTACGTCTGGGTGGTGAGAGGAGTGTTGCGGGGACTCAACACATCGTACTTCAGGTACCTCCCCTCATTTCTCGTGTCTACTTCCGCCTGGAAGACCCTCATCCTGTCCTCCATTCTCCGGATACAGGCCTCCTGCTCGGGAGACACCGCCATGTTCTCTCCCAACATCCCTAACCTGTTCTCAGCGGGATGTCCCAGGTAGAATCTCTCGACCGGGGAGAATTGTCCCAGGTTATAGGAAACGTTCATGGCAATGAAGGTTATCTCCATGACGGGGAGACACTCCAGGATTAGCTTCATTGTGATCTCAGTTTCTTGGGATGGAGGAGGGATTGCCATGCAGGTTGGGACATTCGGGGGATAGGCGTAACTCGTGAAGGTTTGGAAGTTTACCGCTGTGTGGAACACCGAGATATTAACAACCATTGCAGTCAAGTATTCCGTCAGTTTCTCTCTTGTTGAAATTGCCCGCGGGAACCCTGCTCCGTCTTCAAATCCACGGTATCCCATGTCGACGGCGTCCTTAACAGCGTTCTGCATCTCGGTGTCTAGGACAACGTCTTCATCAGAGAGGTAGCTAAGGTGCACCATCTCTGACACATACTTGGAGATGATGTTCCAGTGACTAAGAGTATCATCACGATAAAGGTACTCCGGTATATCACCAACACCACGCTTCTCAACATCCAGGGGCAAGATCAGGTCCTCGTAGTTGAACTTCTTGTAGTAGTTGTTGAAGAGATGCGACAAGTTGTCTCCCGCCGAGAGAAAAAGGGAGATGGCATTTCTTCCAGGATTAATTAACACACCTCGTGCTTGAACGTTGACTGGGATGATTCCCTGGATATGGGGCTGCAACATCCTGAATATAGGGTGAGCATTGAGTAGGTTTCTGTAGCATGCCATTGCGAAAACTTCGTTTACTGCGTGTGCTCGAGCAAAGTGGGTGCACAGAGAATAGACGTTAACATCAGCTGATCTGAACCACATCTTGGCATAGAGCCAGCCCAGGTGTACAGGACGGTTCAAGTCGGAAATGTCCGGACTTGGAGGTCCCCACCAGGTGGGAGCTTCGCCGTCGTTCCTGTTTTCTAACC
Organism: Mnemiopsis leidyi; assembly: GCA_000226015.1. NCBI lineage: Eukaryota > Metazoa > Ctenophora > Tentaculata > Lobata > Bolinopsidae > Mnemiopsis > Mnemiopsis leidyi. The sequence goes on along the minus strand of JH152759.1, from coordinate 35,322 downwards.
TGATCTGTACGGGAACCAGCTTCCCGTCGTTTCTGACATACAAGAGACAGTCGGCCAGAACGACATACCATATCTGCTTCGTTCCTGTCAGCTTCTTACTTAAGGAACCTCCGTGCCCGACACCAATCAACTCATCAAAGTTTACCTCGAACAAGTGTCCCTCTGCTATCACTTCGGATAGAGATTTCCCTTCCAATGAGTGTTCAGGAACGGTTCCTCCTGACCATCGAGCATCCAAGGCAGTAACTTTCTTGATGTACATGGCATTTGGTCCACAGAGCATCTGTCTCCCAAATTCCTCATCCTGACGAAATATTTTGGCAACTTTTAATGTTTCTTCGATCATTTCTTTTGACCACCCCATTTCATCGGATTTAAGCTTTAGAAACATTTCATAATGCTCAAAAGATTCGAATCGTTCTTCTTTATATCTTAGCAGAATTTTATTCATTAAGTTATCAAGAACATTTGCCCGGATTTCCTTTAACCCTGCGGATCTCAACTCGTTGAACGCATCTAACTTGGCTTCTCTGAATTGGAGGAATCGTGGCAACTTATCGTACTCCAGGATTCCAACAAATCCAGGAAATAGCAGGTCTGTTGGGTTCTCCTCAATATCGTTCCATTGAACCATAGAGTGGATGATTTCGAGGTCTTCTTCTCTAGCTTTAATGATGAAGTCTTCAGTTTCGTGGTGCTTTAGAGTTCCTGCTCCCTCTCGAACAAGAAAGTGAGGAGGACATCCCATCTCCGCCACAGTTGGATTGCCTCGGATAGGGTTGTGAGGATAGACAAAGTTCTTGATGGGAAAACGATATGGATCCCGGTTGTAGAGGATGGTTATTTCTCGGACGTAAAGGGCGTCTTTAATGAGTTCGAACTTGTTGCTCTCCAAATCCACCTTGATCAGCTTTGGAACTCCGATGTTGGGTGGAAGCCAGAAGTCCACCGTTACTGCTCCCTCCGTCATCGAGGGAAAATTTTTGTGGACTTTCAGTGGCTTGGACTCCGCAGTCTTGGAGCCAGGATTGATTGTCAAAATCATCGTCCCGTCGCTCCATTTTGAGGTTGAATGTTTCGTTGGGATGTCTGCTCCGGTTTGAATGATAAAAGTGTAAGCTCTTTCGCTCAATCCGTTTGTCTCTCCATTCTTTACCGCCATTTTCGAAACCTAGAATCATCTTTTGTAATTTCTTTCCAAAACGTTACTGCTGTAATTAAGCGATCGCAGTAAGAGGACCAAAACTCTGGAATCGAGTGCCTGTTGCAGTGAAAGCCGAAAAAACTTTTAATGGTTTTAAAGTGAGCTTCTAAAAGTTTCTTGCTTTGATAAGTATACCGGTCACCGAAAAGCCAAAAGGAGTTATTGGATAACTCATTAATAAGCAACTAAAGAACTAACAATGTAACAAGAGAAGAAGTTAACAAGATGGCAAAGCTACAGTGGTAACGAAAAAATTAATATCAATAAATAATAATGCTATTTCATCAAGTTGGTATGTTTGGGTAGTAGAATAGCACCTAAAACTAGGGGCGTTCAGCAGAATAGCACCTAAAATTAGAGTGTGAGTAGCAGAATAGCACCTAAAACTAGATTGTGAGTAGCAGAATAGCACCTAGAAGAAAACCAAGTGCTCCTACTAGTAAGAATTAAGAATTAAGATGGGGAAATGCAGTGGGACACTCTACTACGGATCACGGATCAGCGCTTATAACCTTATTGGCTTCTGACCCCTGCCCAGATCCATCGATCCTTTACTGAAGGTGGTTGTGCACGAATCTAAGATAGTAATTGGACTAAACAGACAATCGCTCCTTACAGCACCGACCTTTGAGAAGTAAAAATGTTGTGCGCGATGAATCAAAGTTGATTTAAAGGAGGACGGTATTTCTTGGAAATCGGCTTTATTCCACAACAGGGTTGATCAAGTCTCAACGATGTTTTGATTAAAACAAGAAGCAACAGAACTACTAAAAATAGAAATAGAGACAACTTACCAGCTATTATAGACCGCCATATCGTAAAACAATCAACACTAAGATTCGGATATGTCATATGTGACCACCGACCACCTTTTGGTCGCATAAGAATTCTCATTGGTCAAAACATTGATTAAGAAACTTTCCCAATATTACCATAAGACAAACAATTCCAATGCTTATCCTACTTATCCACATGGGACGACTATTTGAGAACAATTATAAGGCTTTTTAGGCAAGCGATTGGGAAAACAGGGCAGGTGTGTCTTTATCAGAGAATTAAGAAAATCTTTGTCAAATAGTCTAAGAGAGGTAGAGAAGAGCGTCTTTCTGTTGTTACTAGTTATTCATATGCAGTTTGCACTTACCTTAATAGTAAATTACTAGACTCGCTAAGAAAATAGACGTGTATTTTATGAAATAATATATGATCAATAACATTAGTAAACACAGTGAGAATTATATGTAAAGAGCAACTCAGTGTAACAGTATCCTGGTATGAAAAAATCACGTTTCAGCTAGTATCATTATAGTATTCCACAACTAACAGGTCCAGTTACTTGTACAATGTATTCAAGGAACAAATACCGAATTGTTATTTTATTGATTCAGATGCTTTGGAACCACATAAAGTCGGTCATGTGACCACTGTTGTTTCCCTAACCCTAACCTGACCCCTGAGCTGTGCTATAGGTTTGGTATTTTTATAGTGTGGAAGCTCAGATCCACTGGTGCCTGACTGGCTAGTTCTCTAGTTGATTACAATCCTTGCAAAACTTACTGCGGCTGTGAATCTTTCAAGCTGAACCAGTATGTCTTTCATTGCACTTGATGTTCAAGATCTTATTTTTTCAATATATTGTGATCATTTTCAAGTTTTAAGCAATTTTTAGAAACCATTATTTGCGTATAATTGCTGACAAAAATAATTGTCTTATAAAAACTAACCTGATCACTGATAGTAGAGTCTAGAGATGTCAGGAAAGATAGACCCGTCCATACCCCCTTTTAGATACACACTTACTGCGTCCCCTAATGGTGAAGTGTGGGATCACACTGACGATACTAACAAGTTCCAGGTAGTTCATCTGTCTGTCTGTCTGTCTGTCTGTCTGTCTGTCTGTCTGTCTGTCTGTCTGTCTGTCTGTCTGTCTGTCTGTCTGTCTGTCTGTCTGTCTGTCTCTCTGTCTGTCTGTCTGTCTGTCCGTGTGTCTGTCTGTCTGTCTGT
>JH152759.1:14305-31274 GCA_000226015.1 Mnemiopsis leidyi | reverse complement strand
CGATTACTACAAGTTCCTAGTAGTTCATCTGTCTGCTGTCTGTCTGTCTGTCTGTCTGTCTGTCTGTCTGTCTGTCTGTCTGTCTGTCTGTCTGTCTGTCTGTCTGTCTGTCTGTCTGTCTGTCTGTCTCTCTGTCTGTCTCTCTGTCTGTCTGTCTGTCTGTCCGTGTGTCTGTCTGTCTGTCTGTCTATTTCTCTGACTGTTTGTCTATCATTCTGGCAGTTTGTCAGTCTGAATGAATTGTCAGTTCAGAGGTTGTAAGAAGGACTGTAAGCTGTTTCAGATCAAAAAGTCTGATTTGCTTTAAAACACTGCCATGGAAGTCTGATTTGCTTAAAAAACCATGGTAGTTTCAAATAATATAAGTCAAATTTATATACAACTTATATTCCATTATATTTGAGTAGAAGTTCGGCTGGAGGACGACCACAACTGAACACGCGTATGAAACAAAAACTAGGATAGGAAACTGGAACGAGCGGTGTTTCGGCATTGATCAGATTCAGAAACAACACCAGCCCAAGTCCCAGGTAATCTCTAGATGTAAAACTAAAAAGTAAAAAATCATTCCGTCATTTAAAACGGATGTTTTAAAGACTATTTGAATTACAAATTTCTCTTGTGGCTGAGTTGAGGGTTCCGCTCAGCTCTGTTTTCTTCAAACCGTGATCGCCTCTCCTTTAGCGAGATCATAGCACCCTATAACAGTCATGGAACCAGAATCTTCACTTATTGGAAAAGGGAGTCATTTCTAAAGCCGACCTTGGCAGGGGTGGCGGAAGAGGGGGGGCCAAGCCCCCCTCCCAAAAATTTGGATGGGGGAGCCAAGGTATCAAAAAGTGCCCCCCCCCCCGTTTTTAGCATGTTCTTCCACCCCTGGGCCATGGAATGTATCACTATTGTCAGTTTGTGCTTTGAGCCGAGCTGTGTGAATACACATTTTAGAAATTCCATGAGGGTAGGTTATCTACACCACATTCGTCCATGCTGTTTCTTTCTAGTCGTGTTAATCTAAATCACTAATTAAAGCTTGTATCTCCGTTTCTTTCTACAGTGTTTATCTACATCGTTCAATAAAGCTGGTGTCTTTTTGTTATTTTCATTATAAAAGAGTTATATCATACTTTGAGGATGGACGTCAGAATTTTTCATCATGTGACAGCGATTGACCAATAAGAAGTCAGATTTAACCTATCAATTTCGGGGAACGCTGTCATGTGATAAAAATAATTTCCGTCACTTCTGTAAGAACGCTGACGTCTATAAGCTATACTTTATTGTCCTAGCAGGCAACCTGTCCTCCGGTCATTTTATTCTTCCTACATCCGTCTCACCCTACCTCCGCCCTCTCTCCCTCTTCTCTACTCTTTACACTAGCTTTCCTGCACCTTTTCCCAACTTCTATTCTCCCTTCTCGCTCCAATCTTCTCCATTCTTCCCTGAATTTTGTCTACACTTTTCTGTAATTCATATTAAACTTTGTGTTATGAAGCACGTTTATAAAGGGTCCGATCCATAATTATCCTTAAGTGGCACTTTAATTACTAATTACTTTTAACAACTTGTCAACTTTTGTAATAAAACGTTTTCTTGCTAATCGAATGGTCAAGTTATCAGTAGTCGATGACTAAACACGGTTATTTGACATAAATGACAAGATGGCGACTGGACTTGGGACCAGTTCACAGTACATTACATTAATGCCCTCTGAATACCATCGGCTAGCTCAAATTATTTGTATAATAGTAATGTTGAAAGAATTAAAACTTATGTAGAAACTAATACAAGCACTCTGAAAACGAAGCACACACAAGCTCTCTGAGCATGAAAAAAGAAACAAAAGATCTGAAGACCCACGACAAAAGCTCCAGGTCAGACTACGGATCAACACCAGCACCCACCCTACTCCCTCTAGATGACATATACAACGAAATAGGACTAGGTCCCTGCCAGTACCTCTACTGGACCATCGTGGCTCTGATATCCTACTTCGACAACGCCGAACTGGCGTTGCAAGCAGTCCTCGTTCCCACGTTACGGTGCGAGTGGCAGCTCACGCCCGCCTTCGAGACCGCCATTACTGTTTCAGCGTTCGGGTTGTACGCCGTGTGTGCGGTTTTTGTTGGGAGTGTTCCGGATAAGCACGGTAGAAAAACTGTCATGATATGGGCGACAAGTTTGTTGTTGTTGGCGGCTGTGGGAGCCGCATTTTCACCGGATAAGTGGACTTTTCTGGCTTGTAGAATGTTAACAGGAGCCTGCATTGGAATCAACTACAATTGTATCATTTGCTACAGCACCGAGTTTGCTGAAAGTAAATACCGAACATACGGTCTTGCTGTCTTCATGATAGCAGCGCACGGGAGTGAATGTGTAGTTAACGGACTAGCTTACTGGTTATTACACACAGTAGGGTGGCGGGTGTTTGTTATTGCTGTTTCTCTTCCCGCTCTCCCCGCTCTTATCTTAACTATTGTACTCCCAGATTCTCCACGGTTTCTATGTGTTAGTGGTCAGCAAGGTCGGGCCATGAAAGCAGTGAGATTCATGGCTGCGTTAAACAGAAGAGATTTAGACGAAAATATAGGTATTGTGTGTTACGATGATGAAGATTTAGGATCATACGCCAAAATATTTGGCAAAGATCACTGGAAGACGACCTCCAGTTTGTCAGTCATCTATTTCTGCAACATTTTTGTTGGATTTGGCTTACTTTTACTTCTCCCCCTCCTGTACAACTCTGGTATTTGCGGAGGTGCGGTCTCCAGCTCGCCCGGTCTCGCCTGTACTGGTCTCTCTCAGACGGACATACTCAAGTTGTCTCTGGCTACATCTATCTGCCTGTTGGGACTAATCGCTGCTGTGATTGCCGCCCAGCGCGTAGGACGCTTAACACCGCTAAGACTCACAAGTATCATCACAGCGGTGTCAGTTGCCAGTCTATTTGTTTGTGTGGACGAGACCGTTACTCTGGTCACGTCAACTCTAAGTAAACTGGCTCAGTGCACATTAAATGCCCTTATCTGGATCATCATCCCTGAATCTTTTCCCACCAATGTACGTTCTACCGCAGTTGGATTTATCAACGGATGGGGTAAGACGGGAGGAGCTCTAGGAGCGAGTTGTGTTTATTCGCTGTTTTATGTCAGTCCTTATTTGCTCCTGGCTTTGTTTCTTCTTTGCGCCGTGCTGGGGTGTGTTTTTACTTTTGTTTACAGCAAGGAGACGAAACATGAAATATTGAGAGATACGTTCAGAAGTAGTTAAAGTTAGTTACTTATCATTCTTTGTTATCCAGTAAATTTACTGTAAGTTTGCTGTTCTGGATATTGACTATCATTTGTTGAAATCGGGTACAGTCGCGTTATGAAGGGTCCATCTGACCCCACACTGCAAGGGGGGGGGGGGGGTGCGTGGTGTAAAGTTCGTCAAAAAAAGTCAAAATTTGCTCTCCAACGAGACTTAGTCAATCATTGCTGTCCTTTCTCACTTGGATGATGTAACGATGGCCACACATCCGACAAACGATTCTATTGGGAATTAGGCAAAAAGTTCAAAAAGTCAAATTGTAATCTTCCTTAATTCAAAAAGTTAGATGACACATTTTATCACTGGGTTAATTTTTAAATACTCTTATTATTTCAGTACGGACATTACTTTGAGTCGACACAGAAAGTAATGACTTCGGCAGTTATAGCTCCCGACTATCCTGACTCAATAAAATATCTTTTACGTAAGTAATTTCAGAAATGTTTCAACTTTAGGTGCACTTTGTTATTCGACCAAGCACGTACCACTGATTACGGGAAACCAGATTCTATCGAAGAGGCCAGAAACCGGTACACGCGCGCATTCTTGTTTTACGTACCGCGCAAAGACACGTTTGTGATTTAAGTTTTCATCCAATCGCTTACTACGACATAAAGTGACAATGATTAAAGGGTTTCGCCTAATTTATTAGCGATTTATGGCTATCAATAATGAATAATCAACGATGTTTTGAATAAATTGAAAGACATTTTCCCAAACATTCCATCGACCATAAATAATCCATAGTATTTAAGACTCGCTACTGACTACTGTACCATTTCTTACGGCTTGTTAATGTTCACTGCACTAAATCTTTGTGAGTATGTATGTTGCTATGCCAACCAATCCTAATTAAGTTATTGCATCACCTTTAAAGTCAAGGTGTCTTATTTTACTCCCAACAGCAACATTATATAATACTGCAATCTTCACAGATACACCGCAAGTAACCATATATGATAAAAGATCGTTACTACAGTGATTTTCGTTAAAGGTTTTGTAATAAGTAATAATAAGACGAATCTCGAAAGTTTCAAGTTTGTTTCTAAAGCTATCATATGAAATTAATAGGGAAAGAAGCAACAGCGTTTCCCTGTCACCAGCCGGAGCTGTGTAGTGATTATACAAACCAACTATTGAGTGACATGTATGAGACCAACTACTCCAGTAACTACCGAAAGTAGGTACTTTCCATTACCTAGAGGGAAAAGCAGCTTATCTAATTTTATATTTTGTGCTTGACTCTTGAGCCCGAATCACAATTCGCCTCCATTTTTCTGGCAATTTCTCAGGATTACTATGTTAAGCGTCTTTCTGAATAATCTATTAAATTCAACATAGCTATTTGGCAACGTCTTGAATATCAGAGTTAGAACTAAATAGAATAATAGAATAATACGATTTAAGTTAGAAGTAAATAGAATAATAAAGTAATAGGGCACGAGTAAGAACTAAATAGAATACCAGAGTAATAAAGTCTGAGTTAGAGAATAATGAAGTAATAAGGTTGAACAACTGAATAACATATTTATGTGTTTTATCAGGCACGTTATCTCAACCCCAGAAGAAGTGAAGAAACAGGAGAAAGAAACGTCCTAAATGGGCTTCCGGACAATTTTAGTTATCTTTACTTGAATTTACCAGACGTATTTGGTTTTTTACTAGCTTGCTTTTAACCAAGCAAAGACGTTTTTTATACTCAAATCTACTGATTGATAAAATAAGTTTGAAGTTTAGAATCCAAATTGTAGATTTTAGAGCCTTGACTTATGCTCGCACGTGTGGAGATGTAAATCATTCATGACAAAATCGATTTTACTTGATAACGTTTTTTCGTTTACCAAAATGTTGCATTCTTTTTCTTGATTGTCTGTTTATGTATAAATTTTACTCTTCGTTTTTCTTTCAACACAAATGATCTACCCCTATTCCATTCCAGCAAGAAAATGACAAACGAACTTATAGAGTATAAATATATTTCAACTGTTTAAATTACAATGATACTTTTCGAACGGGTCATGACATAATATAGCACACCGTTATACAGTCCTCTACATAATTAAATACATTAACTTCAGAATTAGCGGATGGGAAATAACATATCTTTAGCAGGGTTTAATTATCCAGTAGATTATGTAGTGATTGGTTATAAATAAAAATGGATTTCGGTTTGACATTTTTTACTGCGGAAAGCAGTGAAAATGTTAAGGTTTCCTTGGAGCGGTCTTGAAAAACACCTTAAATTCCAAATATCAAATATAACTAGATAAGGTAAAACATGGGTAAAGATTCAAATGTTGAAATTGTTGAAAAGAAATTCAGAAAAAAACAACGACCTCTATGTACTGAATCTCAAATTACCACATTCAATTCACTTGCTTAAAAAGTAAAATTACCAATTTGAATATTTAAAAAATGAACGTAAAAAGGACGAACAAATCCGTACTAAATACTGAGGAGTTCTGAAATAACTTTAAGTCTTAGCCAAAAATCGGCTCCGGCCAAAAACAAAGGCCCAACTCATCTTGGGGCAGGACATGTTGATATTACTGCAATGATTAGGGAACTATAGCCGCAACAACTTCGTTCACGTGTCCATTCTTCGGAGAGTTCTCCGTCTTTTGATCTTTATCTCGGGTTCCATTTCTTCCATTGATGCCGCGATCACTGGAGCATGGTCAATTTCCTTGGTCTGATTTGGCTTGCCTCTGAGAAATTTCAGTGTAAATACGTGATCAAGAAATGTCAGTGTGGATACAAAATTACTAATCAGGAAATGTCAGTGTGAATACGTGATCGCTGATCAGCAAATATTAGTGTGAATGCGCGATTACTGATCAAGAAATATCTGTGTGAAAAAGTGATCAGGGATTTTGGATTTGCTCAGTTCTTATGGAATGAAAATGGGAGTACTTGCTAGTTATATGACAACAAAATTAAAATCTTACGTTATATTTTCTTTTTCTTTAGTTGTCTTTCTTTTTCGCTTTCTGTCAACTTCAACCACGATTTCTTCCTCTACCTCTTCTTCTACAAATCTAAATAGTTTACACATTAGCTTTACATTTTAGAGGGATTTGACAATTGCTCAGTTTTATTGGAATTGAAATCGGCGTACTTGCTAGTTATAAGGCAACAAAATCTTACGCAATATTTTCTTTTTCTTTAGCTGTCTTTCTCTTAGGCTTTTTGTCAACTTCAGCCAAAACTTCTTCCTCTACCTCTTCTTCTACAAATCTAAATAGTTTACACATAAGCTTTACATTTTAAATAGTGGTTAAACATGTTTCCAATGTATTGACGAAAATTCAGTAATTCTTCTAGAAAGATATCGGCTTGATGTGAAAAGGCTTGTAATTTCTTTTTTACTTAAAAAATTCATGCCAAAAATGGTAGCAAGGTCAGGGTATGAACATACGAGGGTTCCTCTTCAGTGAATTCTGAGATGATTGTAGCTTGTATCTTCTTCGTGGGAGGTGGCTTTGCAGGGTTTCTGGGGGCTACTTTCTTTTTTGACACGAGAGGAGCACGATCTGAAAAGGGGAAATGTCATTAAATTCAAGAAGGACAACATTGATAAATCAGATTTGGAAAATACTAAGATAAACGTATAATAATCCGGAATATGTCAGCATAAAATTTAAGAAAATTACCACTGGCTTTATTTTTAGAAATCTTTCTTATGACGGGGGCCGATTCTTCAGAGTCTTCTTCATTTGCGACGGGGTGATTCTTCCTGGCAACAGGCTTGCCTTTTTTAGCTGCAGGCTTAATCTTCTTAGCCACAGGGTGACTCTTTTTCGCAACTGGATGACTCTTCTTAGCGACGGGTTTCCTTTTCTTCTTTTGAGCCTCTTCGTCTTCAGAGCTGTCTGAGTCATCATCTTCACCAACGGGTAAAAGTGGAGGACCATCGTCATCTTCCTCTTCCTCCACTTCTTCTTCCTCAACGGACTCTTCATCAGTTTCAGATACCAAGACCACAGCGAGATTTTCCTTTTTGAGCGGTTTTTCCTTTCTGGAGGGTCGGCCACGCCCCCTTTTCTTTCTTGGCTCTTCCACAACGATCTCAACAAGTTGTTCTTCTTCCGTCACGACATCCTCCTCAGTTACCACCTCTTCCTCCGTTACAACATCTTCCTCTGTAACGATCTCTTCCTCGACAATATTTGCTTCCCCGACAGTTTCCTCTATGATGTCCTTTTCTGTGACTTCGTCATCCTGGGAATCTTCCTCAACAGACTCAGCACTCTTTTCAGCTTCTTCAACATCTTTGGAGGGAACCTCCTCTTCAGCTAAAAGCTCGTCAGGTGCAACATCTTGCACAGCTCTCGCTCCATCAGTTATACTACCAGACTTTGGTTTATCTGACTTGACGGGTGCAACTTCTACCGGACCTTCCTTCTCAGTTGGGACGGTTCCTGTTTCTAGAACGTTCGGTAAATCATCTTCAGTGGAAGAGGGCGGCTTTTGAGCTGCAGCTCCTTCATCAACAGATTCATTTGATTTTTCCGTCTCCTTTTCACCGGATGCTGTCGTCTCTTTAACACCGCTATCCTCACCAGATGCTGTCGTCGTTTTCGCAACACTTTCTTCACCAGATTCTGCGGTATCTTCACCAGATACTGCAGGATCTTTATCAGTCTCCTTTGAACTTTCATCAGTAGCAGCGGGTTCTGGCGAGGTAGTCTCCTCTTCAGTAACTTCATCAGAAGCAGCCTCTTCAGCAAGGATTACTTCTACTTCAGCAGGCTCCGTCTCCGATTCAATCGCTATTTTTTCTCTCTTCGACGTAGCCCTCTTCTCACCACTCCTTCTCTTGCTGGTGGTGGGAGTGTTGTACTTATTGGGATCTAAAAATGATCTGATATCATTCTTCCTGATCTTCTTGGACGGTTCACTGACAGGAGTACTGGAGATCAAGGTTACGGGAGACTGGCCCAGATCGACTTTGTCCATTCCGATCCTCTTCTGATGCCTGGTGCTAACGAGAGTCAGACGTTTTTCTGGAAGTTTTACAGTTCGTTCTGGGGATGGGGATTTTCGTTTGTGGTAAGGCATGGGGTCGTACATGTTTTTAATGAGTTGATCGTACATTGTGTTGAAGGACTTTTTGATAACTTCTTTGGCATTGACGTTGCCAGATTTGGATTTGTTGACTTTGATCTTGAGAATCTTCTGAGGTTTCCCATCGTCCTTAGTAGGCTTTGGTTTAGGAAGTTCTGGTTCAGGGAAGAGTTCGGCCCGATAGAACTTGATGGGTTGTTTCTTGATGGCCAGTTTTGGCGTTTTTGGTGTTATAACAGGCTTTATGGGGGAAGTAATCTTCTTCTGCTTCAGCTTCTTTGGTTTTTCCGGCTTAGCAGCAGGCTTTGCAGGTCTTCCTCTAGGCTTTCCAGTCTTGCTGGGCTTTTTCTTTGTGATCTCCGGGGATGAAAGTTCAGGTTCATCGAGTTCTGCATCTTCCACTTCTTCGTCTTCCTTGTCCTCCTCGTTTGTTGCATCGGCGTCCTGCTCTTCGTCAGCACTCTTTTCAGGAGTTTTTTCTTGCTTCTCTGGAGACTTTTCTCCTTCAATATCTTTCATCTCAACATCGTCGTCCTCTGCTTCATGAGTCAAATCATCGATCCAGTCGTCGGCCGCCGCCTGAAATGAAACATCGTTATTGAATTTTGGACACATTCTAGTCATTTTCTCTTGTCCAAATCATTAAACTTGTTACCCTTTTTCGGCCAATTCTATTCTAACAATTATGTCAATCTATCTTTTAAGCTCCTATCAATTCTCACCTCTTCTTCCTCAATCTCCTTGTCAACTTTCTTCTTCTTCTTTACAAACTTTCTTCTACTTAACTTTGTGATTGCGGAATCTGCCGCCTAAAACAAAAAAAGATAATTATTCAGCTGCCATTTGAGGATTATCTAATAAGCTTTTACTACGTAGACTTAATGTCAAGACTGCAGGATTAATACTTATCAAAAAAAATGAATGCTGACGGGATACTTGATGTTTTCAATCCAACAAAATGAATGTTCACGGGATACTAGTTGTATCCATTTAAACAGAAAGAATGTCGACGAAATATCACATACCACGATGTGCCTAGCCTTTACAGTGGGATGATCGATTTCCATTTCTACAGCTACAGGAACCCGGTGAGGGTTGAAGTCAAACTTCTCAGGAATGTAAGACTTCAGGTTGGGAACCTGAAACAGAAGTGTTGTTAGGAGAGGTTAGTGTTGTAGGAGAAGTTAGTGTTGTTAGGTGAAGTTAGTGTTGTTAGGTGAAGTTAGTGTTGTTAGGAGAAGTTAGTGTTGTTAGGTGAATCTAGGAGAAGTTCGCCGAGCAGGCTGGTTTCAAGTATATCTAGACCGGTACGGGGTTATTTTGGAGGAAGTTTCCAAGTTCACATAAATGGGCATTTTGGTCAAATTAAGTATGATATCAAATGGCGCTTTACTTCAAACATTGCTTTCGAGTGACGAAATAAGGAGAAAAAACGCACCAGTTTCTCGGGGGGAGCGAAGAACTTCTTAGAGAGTTTGACCTCACCCGGGAACGGGGGCAGCTTGACGTTAGCACACTTACAGTTGATCACACCGAACGCAAGATCGCAGATAGCGTACCTAGAGGGTTAAATAAATTACTGAATTTATTTTCCATGGAGGCAACTGTTCAAGGTTTTTTAGTAGAACTTAAGGGGGGGGGGGGTTGTTTTATACTGGCTGTAAAAATTAGGTGTTTGTTATACAAAACTGTTTCAGTGGAATGAGACGTTATGGCGCAAATTAGATAAGATGATAATTTTGAAATTAAGTTAAGGAACATACATGCGTTCGTTAATTGTGTCATTGAAAGGGTCAATGGCATCCACAGCTTGTTTCACAGTTTCTACAAGCTTTTTGAGGAAGGGGAAATTATCGTTCTTCTGCATCAGAGGTTCTAAAAACCACCACAAAACATCTGAAATTATTAGGAGATTTATTGACCGGTATATAACAGTTGCTTGGTACTGAGAAAGGAAGACAATTCAAACAATTCTTCTGGAGACAATGTAACTATCCATCCTGAAGAAGACTTAAAGATCTATCCTAAAGAAGATCAGAAGATCTAACCTAGAGAAGATTTAAGGGAGTCCTTGTTATCGTTGTCCATGTTAGGATGATGAGCTAGAAGATGTATCAGAGTTGGAAGAGCGTACTCCGGCAGAACAGTGTGATTTCTTTCTGAGTTGTCTGAGACGAAATTGCAAGTTAGGGGGCAGGTGGGCGGGGGCAGAGAGGTTTTGGTAACTACAATAGGCCGGAATACAACAAAATGTTGTTCAAAACAATTCAAATCATTAGACCCGATGCAAGTATTTATCATTTCATACAATCTAGCAAATCGGTGAAATAAAATAGTGCAGGATAAGCACTGTAACATGGGACAAATACTTACTTGAGTTCATAACCATGTACTCTCTCCGCAGCTGGATAACCCTCAACAAAATTTGTCTCGCTTTAGATCGGCGTTCTTTTCCGACATCTGTAGCGTAGAACGCCAACAACGCCACGTACTCCAGAGGTAGCTTCATTGACGTTAGACCTTTCTGAGAACGTTTCAATTTATGTTGATGTCTGAAGTAGAGCAATAAATTGGATACCCAAGTATATAACGCAGTGACTAAACTTCTTAGTCAGAATGTTTGATAAAATTAGACAATCCAGACACTTCACCTATCTTATCAGCTTAGCGACACTCAAAGAACCAATTAAAACCTGTAGTTTGTTGAGCATGGCTTGTTTGACTTGAGGACAGGGGTCCTGGATCAGCCAGGCGACCTCCTGGAACAACTCCAGAGGAATCAGGTCGAAACAGCTGGGTTCTGCAGCTAGTTTCAGGACGCAGAGTCCAGCGTGCAGACGCAGGTGAGACATGGAACACAACCTGGTGGTAGGAGAAAGCTGGATTAGGGGAGCTGGATTAGGGGATAGGAAGAGACAAGTCCAATCGAGTAGAATAATGTTAAGCCTTAAGGTCCAATTCATGAAAGATGTGCGTGATATTGTACATTAATCGACACAATTTTGATCGAATTTCTGGATTGAAAGTAGAAGTTGAAGAAGGACCTTGGTGGATAACCCAAAAGTTTAGTCACTTCAATCTTTGTGTACTATATAATAGTTGGGTGAACGACAAATATGCTTTGTAACATCATGAACACAGACAGACTTAGCTTGACAGGCTGACGAACCTTATTTCGCTGTTTCCGTTCATGTCTCCTTTCTGTTGAAGAAGTGCCCAAAGCAATTTCAGTACAGGAGTCGAGATAACACTTTTGTCTCCAGCAGTTTGAGCCACCCAGTTCACCATCACGTGCAGACCTTCAATCTGCAAGACCAAATATTAACTTGTGTTTACCAAGATTTTATTTTGCTTTTTCAAGTCTGGAGCCAACAACAATGTTTGGAAATCTAACACCCTCATTATATCAAAAATAGAATTGCCCTTAACTTGCCCTAAACCGGGTCAGGTGACAGATGTCTACAATATTAGGTAAATAGTTTAACACCGTGCTTTCAGCTATAAAATATCCAGAGTATCAGATTAATAGTCTACCTTCACTCTGGCATCCTTAGACAACTCCTCCTGCTCGCACCAGAAGTCGTCTTCTATCAGACCTTCCTCCTCGCGGTCCTGCGTCAGAATCTGAAAGTATTTAGGATTTAACTTGTTATTGCACTTGACGACAAATGATAATCGGAATGTGGGACCCTCTGTTCGCTTGTAGATCAGAATCTACGATGTTTTGGCCACTGATTTGGGCCGTTTGCGGCGTACCAAGGATCGACCGGGATCACTTTTTCAGCCGGGACCGGGACCGGGACCGGGATTGGTAAAAATGGCCGGGACCGGGATTTTGCCGGGACCGGGACTGCAACCGGGACCGGGACTGTAACCGGGACCGGGATTTCAACCGGGACCGGGATTGGAAAATTTTTGACTAAATTTTTTGAAATTTTGATTTCCAATTTCAACCATACTTAAATCAGACTTAGTATGAACAATTTTAGAATTATACAAAAATCGATTAGCCGTGATTGATTATTGAGTGATATCAAAACTAAAACTTTTAATTGAGATATCATCATGACATCATGTACTTACCTAATTTTTCAATTAAGATAACTTCGTACCTGAGTAATATTGAATATTGAACAGGTAGTTTAAGTTTTCTTACACGACCCTAACACGACTAGAATACATATAAACTAGCCTGAACCTGCAGCGGGCTCTGAAAGAGAAAAATTTGAAGAACTATGATAAAAAATGAACATCGAGACCAACAGGAGCTACACATTCGCGACACTGTTACATTCAAGTCCCAAATGTGCATGTTTCTACACTCGAGAAAAGCGTATGCAGCTAGGGAACTTTTTATCTAAAACTCGAGGAAAGGTTTAATCGGGGGAGATCAGCATGGATAAGTGCAGATAGTGTCAGACACGGAAATGTCAAATGACACAGATGTGTCTGTGAGTGTAGTGGACAATAAAGATCGCCTGGAATTAGCTTCTTCGGATAACCGTAGATGGACCAAGTTCTCCTAATAACGTGATACGAGAGGCTAGGAGGTAACAAAGTATACGAAAAAATTCTCTCCACAGAGATGCCAAAGAAACCACAAATTGTATCCAAACTTTAGTAAACTTGTCACAGTTTACCTTTGCCCACCGTCATCTTCTGTGACCAGTGAACGTGCGTTTAAGCTGGCAAAAAATGACAACAGAGTACAGCTCAAACCAGACAATGTGGATATAAATCTGTTCCTAAAATACAATTCAAGAACACTGAACTAGGATAACAATCTAAAATCTCCACCTACGGATTTCCGTTCATAAAATAGCCTGGAGAGAAACCCCAGATGAGGATCGGGAGATGACATGAGTATCCTCATACAGCTTCTTAAAACAAGGACAGTGAAATAGAGTTCAGTGAGGGCTCAGATGATTAGGACGACTGACTGTGTCCATGGTAGTGTTCTAAATTTTCAACATACCTGTGTGAACTACTTAATAAATTAAAACTATTGAAGTTAGATATTCCCGAGATCGAATCATAGTTTGATACTGTATGAAGTTTTTTCAACCGAGTGATTTTCATCTCATTGAATAATTTTGCTTTATCTTACCTCAAGATATATTCAATGCAAATTTCGAAGTTCAGTAAAAATTTAAATTAAAGTTCAAAATTCAATACAAAATCCCGGTCAAAATCCCGGTAAATTTCTCGATTTTGACCGGGACTGGGATTCCAAAAATAGGCCGATTTTGGCCGGGACCGGGATTTTTTTAACAGCAATTGTACTGGCTGCCTTCTGTTGAAACTTCATTAAAACTTAAACCATAAGTCGGCTTCAAACATTCTTGGTAAATTAGCCGCACCACGCCCCGATTATGTAACCTCTGATACACATGTGCTAACGCTTGAAACCAAGTCCTTATGTGCCGTGTTTCCATAGTTTCTCCCGAAATAAAACCACTAAGCGCTATCACTGCTCAACACACTTTTATAAAGTTAACCTGAGCGCAATTATTAACCCTGATTCGTTAAGTATCCAAATATAATCGCGCTTAGTTACAGGTACACTTGGCACAGAACTCATAAATTCGTATTTTATTCTTGTTTGTTTCACATGCTTTTACAGGTTTAGCCATGTACGACTATTCCAACTCAACACAGTTTGAAATAAAGAGTGATGTAGAAAGAAACCTTTATGGAGCGTGGCTCTCATTTATCGCTATAGGTTCATTCGTGGGAGACTATCTGATACTCTTAGCAATAAAGCACAAAGCTTTCAAACTCCATAAGATCATCGTAACATTTATCCAGCACATGGCGGTAAATGATATGCTAAATTCGGTGGGAAGCATTGCCCCGGCAGCATTGTCAGCAATCTTCAATACAGGAAGCCCTTACAGGTTCCTGGATTACGTCAGGTTCTTCATCGGTTACTACACTTCAGTACTGAGTGCCGCACTTATTGGTGCACTAACACTGGGGAAAGTCCTCTTGCTGAAGTATCCTTTTCGGTTAGGATTGATGTCCAAAAGACAAGCCCACAAGTTCTGTTTCTTACTCTGGATTTTCATTCTTAGTCTTCCGGTTATTTACTTCTCAGTCAGCAGAGAGGACGTGATATTTGACTACCGAATTTACTTTTGCATGTACAGGTATACTTCTGAAGTTTGGAAGATTCTGCTACCAGTTACAGCTTTCCTTATGCTCTTTATTCCAAATTGCCTTGTCATCGTTTCAACTGGCTGGCTACTATATACCGCCAAGAAAGCGGTGAAGGATTCTCGGAAGGGATTAAAATGGCAAGGTATAACAACAGTTGGAATCACTGCTTTAGTTTACACGTTAGCCTATCTGCCATTCAACATCTACTTCATGGCTGAACCGTATGTCAAGAAGGATCCAGTAAACCCAGGAATTTTCTTCATCCAGTTCTATAGGGCAGCCAGCGGTTTCTTAACTTTGGCTATTTTGTCAAACTTCTTTGTGTACAGTTTGACGGTTTTAAGCTTTAGAGATTTTCTGATGAGAAAAACCCGGAGGATCGTACCCATGTCTTCGAAAATAATCTCGCACCAAGGTAACATCTCTAGTAGCACGATACTTATTTTGTTAGATTTCATTTAAATTTATAAATTAATCGAAACAGTTCAAAAGAAGAAATACAAAAAATCACATAAGCATAAATTCGCTGCAAGAACATACACAAACCAACAGGCGCACGTACACAACGGATGTAGATACAAGAACGAGACAGGATGGCCACGGACAGAAGTTAAGAGAAGAGAAGAGAAGAGAAGTTAAGAGAAGAGAAGCTTATAAAGACCGGGCTGGGATAGACCAGCAGAAGTGCGAAGTCTGGAATGCCAAACAAGTTGGTGACATCATCGGACAAATCATGGCATCTCATACGGATAATATCCGCCAATAACTGATATAGCAAATGCGTGGAGTTTGTAAAAATTGAGTAAGAGAATTTGAAATTTAAATAATCAACTTGTCCATGACAGGGGTTTGATTTTAATTAAGGTTCTTGTTACTTGTATTGTAAATTTTCGCAAAATTAAGAGAAAAAATGCTCCTTTTGGAATCATAGAATCTGGACAAAAACTTTGTACTTTGAACTGCAGTCAAAAGTAATGACTAAGAATCAGGCTATAAATTGGTTGTCAATTTTTAAGAATGATGCAGCTATTTTCTACACAAGAGCAAATTATCTGAAATGGCCCCTTAGTAATTTACATGAATGATTCAGCGAGAAACTGATTGAACAGGAATAGATAACAAAATGTTTTCCAGCTGCATGATCTGATTAAATTGTCAACAAATTTAACCATCGCAAAAATCCGAAAATCCCTGACGTAGTCAAACCTCTGAGAGTAGGAAGTCTCTGACGACGTCTCTGCTAAACTCCTCAAATATCTTGGGAGCTACTTTAGCAATCTGTGCGATGGCCTTCACGATGGAGGGGAGATTGGCATGAGTCGGGTCCAGAAGTCCAACCATAGACTGAGGTGAGGCAAGCGTGACAAAACAATTGACATAAAATAAATTGGTAAGAAAAAATTGTTATTGTTAATAATGATGCCACCGCCCACCATCATTAAAAACCTATTCCCCTAAAAATATCTCAAAACTTAATGTTGAAATGTAATAAATCACATAATGTTAAAATAAAAAATAGCAACCTAATGAGATTCTAACCTCTAAAAGTCGCTCCAAAACTTTGGGGCTGTCCTGATAAACAGCGTGAATGACTTGCACAGCTTGTTTAGCCTGTTTGGGTGTCCCCTCTTTGGCTATCTTGAGAAGCTGGGGCTGGAGACAGCCGGCAACACTCGGATGTTTCTTGTCTAGACCCTGAGCTGAAAACGAAGACATTTGTTTGAGTGTTTATCACTGATACATCAATATTACATCCCACGTTGTACTATCTGAAACTGATCAGTTTTATTCATAGCCGTGCAGATGAAGAGAAATTTTTTGAATCGAGTGTCGGAAAGTGCACACTAACCAGTTTTTGCAAGAATTTTGAGGTCCATCAAAACGACTTCATTATCAGCGTTTTTCAAGTTCACGAGAAGTTGTTCAAAAACTTCCTGAGCTTTAAACTGTCCAGGGTACACGGTAGCCAACGACTGAAATTGCGAGTTAAATCACTATCAGGCGCAGCATTGGTTTAAACAAAGATCGTTGTTCAGATTATGCTATGTTTACCAGGCTAATCTAATAGCTTTGATAATGAATAGGACGATGAAAGTCGTGATGATCATTTTGTTGTTCCAACAAGTGAAAATCGTATTTATTCTGACGTTTCGAAAAATATTTCATTTTTCATATTCATAGCTGACAAAACATTAAATGTGAAATATAACCAACAACTAGCAACTGAATCTAAATATTAACACGGCTTAAAAAATTTTGTAAAATATTTACTAAGAAAGATAAACGGATAATATAGATTAAGAAAATAGTACAAGTTTTAACTGTACAAAATAATAGTGTCAAGCGGCAAGCAGGCTGCAATAATACTGAGCGATAAGTCTATAATTATACTGAGATAACAGATAAGATATTAAGCGAATAAACGATAAAAGTG
>JH152757.1:0-13937 GCA_000226015.1 Mnemiopsis leidyi | reverse complement strand
GGCTGTCCCTGGGTCGAGTCGGAAGTGCCGCCCGGTGGCGATCCTTCTTTTGCGGAGCTTGTTGTTTCTGTAACGCTCTTTGGCCTGTGTTTTCGCCGCCTTCGGGCCTCCTCCGAGCGGACCTTCTTTTTCTTTTCCTCGCAGTTCTTCCCGTCATCCCTCCCTCGCTTCACCCCAGTCTTAAAATCATCTCCCACTGGACTCTCATTCTCCTCTTCTAGGGGGCTGAGTGTAAGTGACGTGATTTCGCAAAGGGTACGTGCGTGGCGGAGAACAAAGGAATCTCGGTTAATTACTGAGCTGTCATAATTATGTTTCGCGCGCTGGAATCAAGCAAATAAAGTGCTCGCCGTGTACGTATAATCAATTCAGATCGTTTCGTGTTAGTTTTGTACTTACCCGAGGCAGATAGTCCGGTACTGATCCCTGTCGAGTCTCCGGTCTTCTTCCTTATACCTTTATGGAGACACTAAAAATATTAAAATTCGGCACACCCCATTCGATGTTTGAGCTATTTAAATTCTGCCCAAAAAGTGAAAAACTAAGATTACAAATTCCTCTTCAAAAACTAGATGTTTCTCAGCATAATTTTCTATACATGTCCTGTAAAATTCGGAATAATCTCACTGGACATGTCTTTGAAAAATGCTGCTCGAATGAGAATGGTCTTGTCGTGCCTGGATCTGCCCCCAATTCCGACCTGTCTGCCTCAACAGGCTTTATGAAGAAAAAACTGAAATCACACTTACTGTCCCTTCAACTGCAAGGTGAGGTCAATACATGGTAGATGGCCTTATCCTGGACACCTCCCAACTCCCCACTTTAAAACGTATGGATTGTATTATTAACTTAGATGTTCAATGTACAACTTAAGCAACCCACCCTAATCATAGTTATTGCCACTTCGTAAACATTTCGATAGCAAAAATTTTATTCATTCTTTGCCTAATCAGCAATTAAGTGAACTCTGATTTTTAAGGCTGACCGACAACTAAGAACCAATCAATTTCACCTTGATATACCTTGTTAACTAATTAACATGACGTTTTACCGACAACTAAGAACCTCTGTAATGTGAGAACCTCCAAAATGCTTAGCAACAGCAAACAGATAGTCTATCTTGCTGGAGTAATCCGCGTATTCGGAGCAGATCTTGAACAACTCTTCATGAGCAGTCTTCCTTCTTTTGGAAGGAGTCTTTGCAAGAATCTCCGAACTAGCGACAAAACTACTGTGCAGCACTCCAATCAGCCGCCAGAAGGCCAAGACCTTATTAAAAAACTTAGTTTGACCAATTGCGAAAAAGTTCACTTTCACTCCCTCAAGTGGGCATTAGGAGTTCACAGAAGGGCCTCAAATGCCGGGGTTTGGGGCGAATCAGGTAGGTATCCCCTAATTTACGAGAGCATAAATCTTGCGCTCAACTACATACGCAGGCTACAAAAACTGAACAACAACTCTCTTGTCTCACTTGAACTTAAGGAACAACAAAAATTAAAACTCGACTGGTGGAGGGGGATCGAGCCGTTGCTCGAGATGGATCCATGCTTCTCTGTCGACCATGTAAGGGTCTTGTATATCTCGTGCTGCATGTCCTCAACACCTAAGTTGGTTCTCAGATATCCACCTGAATCCCACCAAAGCTAGTGGATCACATCACAAATGAAACGTAATTACATCTAGTCAGGTGATCCCTGTGGGAACCGGGATTGATTGGTTCATAGTTGTCGGTCACCGATTTTTAATAATTGAGCTGATATGCTTGCGTGTGTGTAATATATTTATTCATTAACTTATTAATTTTGATTCGCTTATCTAGATAACATATTATGTGTGATATACCTATATGTTGTTTTAATAGTGGACGCTTGAGGCGGTGCCAAGCACCGGTCACTCTCAAATCTAACGATAAGCAGTGCCCTTCGGCACTTGTCTCACTGCCTCAAGCATCCACATGAATAGAATATATCTTGATATCATATATGTAAATTGTGCCGTAAAATTTAATAAATTGTTTTACTAATAAATTGTTTTACTAAAGATCCCTGGAGCAGCAGAACAGTGTTAATTTCATGTGGTCTCATCTTTGTTTTAAAACATTATAAAAGGAAGAGGTGCACACATTATGTCTCAGTCTACATAAAGTGGTGTTTCGTACGTGGTGTGGTTGATTTTTACGGAGCGAGGTCGCAAATGTATGAAAGACGATCGGTAGAGCGTGTGAAGCGACCGATGATGGGCACCTGGAAGGTGCGGGCACGCTTGTGTAAATAAGAGTAGTCAATTGGAGCATGAGTCGTAGTAAGAGAAATAAGAATAGGAAGATAGTTAAAGATAAGTAGGACAGAGGCTTGTGTATTTTTGTTATGTATTGCCGCGTTCTATTGTTATTTTATCTTGTCGTTTCAGTTGTTATACTTTTATTCCACGGGTAAGTTATTCCGTCCGATTAAAATGAAGTGAACCAAACCTCTCCCTCCTAAATTGTGAGCGTGTGTGATAAATTGTGAAAGCTGACGGAGAAATATAATATACACCCGGACGTCCCATCTTATCATCTTACAAATACGACAGTTCACGTTCTACTGCAAATGCAATACTAAGGACAATTAAAATGCACGGACACTAAATTAATTTGACGTCCAAGGAACTTGGAAAATCATGAAACTAATGGACAGAGCGTCGATATTTAAATGTCATGTATCTCGGAAATAATTGATTTGAAATGTTTTATGATTAAATTGAGAATAACCGTAAAGGTATTGTATGAGAGACAATCTTTTTCTTAAAAATTAAAAAAGGGGGATTTGTTATAATTCAGATTATGAACGACAAGTTCACATGTGGTACTGTTACTTCTGTTTGGCATGAATGTGATTTAGACACCTGACTCTTATCTCTGACGTGCCAACTGCATCTCAATGTTAAACACAAGGCTGAACAAATCATGCCTTGCTCACGAATATCTTATTAAGTCTCTTATAAGGATGAGACCCCATCTGAATTGACACTCTTTACTCTTTACTCTTTACTATTATTCTTGACTCTTGAATCTTCACTCTTGAACTGTGCATAGAACATGGATTCTAACAATCAACCAGACATTCCCATTGAGGGTAAAGTGCGTTTTTTAAAAACAACCACGACCCAGAAGAACAAAATACTACAACGATTTTCAATCAACGGGGCTGATGGGACCAGCAGAGTAATAAGTTACTTCCCTGACACAGAAACTGAATACTTAACGGTAATTTTGTTGAACTCTTGCAAAATGTAGAACTCATTTCTTCGTAAGTGACAGATATGCGAAAAAAATTAAGAGATTTATTCAAATTTCGGATCCTATTTGATGTAAATAATGTTTCAACTTTTCGCAAAGATACATTCACATTGTTATTTTCATCTCTTTTTCAGAACGGGGATTTGATAGAGGGAGTCTGCTCCGTGTCAGGAAAATATACTACACTTGTTGTCTTTGAAAAAAAATCTAAAACCACAAGAAAGACAACTTCCAGTTCCGGTAAAGTTAGAAAGATATCGGTTAGTTTTTTTTTTGCTCCCCATATAGAAGGTGAATAATGGGTTCGACATTAATTTCACATGTAGATTATCGAAACATCTGTCCTGAACAAGGCTGATTTTACAAGGGTCTACCAAATACTAAAACATTGAAGTTTAGTGAAGTAGCACAATAGAAATTTGAAATTCAAGATTGATAAGTTCAAGATGGACTCAGCTTCTCTGATACCTGATTAAATAAAAAATCGTGAACAAAGACCATGAGTTCCCGAAAGTTTTTATAGGGATAGAAATATTAATATAATTACTCACATAATAATAATAATGACCCCCCCCCCTCCAGACTGTGCAGACTCAGGGACTTGGAGTAGGGCGAGGAAAACGGCTTCACCTCGATGACTGCAGTGCAAGTTCTGTGAGTTATTATCACTATTAAAGTATTTAATTCGGTTATTTTCAGAACTTTGAAAAAATAATAGTCAACTCTCAACAAAAGTATCAAACTTATTTTAATGACTGATTTCAAATAGATTTTCTTTTCAAGAATAATCAACATTAAAATTAAAAATTACGTATCACTACTGTGATAATTTAGGCACTTCCATTCTAGAATATATATTGAATCTATTCATTCAATTTTGTTTCCTAATTTGATATCGTTAAATAAGATGAAACTTTAATTTATTTCTTATTTTCAGCAGAGTGCGACAGATCTACAAACGCTGCTAGATCTTAATTTCAACGAGTAGTTTTACTTTGACTTGACGCAGGCTTCTCAGGAAATCGACTTCTTAGGAAAAGGAGGCCCGGTTGAAATTTTTTCGCCATGGTTCGCTTTGGTTCCCATAGTAGAAGGTTGCTTGCTGTGAGTTCTGGATGTCGGTGGAGCTGAAGGTGTCCAGGAAGCTTCATTCTCCGTTTTGTTTTACTTTACAAACTCATTATACATCAATTATATTTACCCATCCAATTGTTTTAATGTCTGTAGCGTTTATTTTCAAACAAAAAAAGATAACAATCAGCAAATGAATAACAACACCTGAAATGAGTAAACTATGAACAAACCATAACAAATGAAGAAGTAACAATACGAAAGTGAAAAATGAAAAGTTATCTGTGACAAAATGTATATTTGAGATAGTAATTGATGTAATGTTAATACTCAATGAAAACTAAGAATCAACAAACGAATAACTCTGAAATAAGTAAACTATGAACCGACCACAACAAATGATGAAGTTCAATACGAAAGTGAAAAATGAAAAGTTATCTGTGACAAAATGTATATTTGAGATAGTAATTGATGTAATGTTAATACTCAATGAAAACTAAGAATCAACAAACGAATAACTATGAAATAAGTAAACTATGAACAAACCACAACAAATGATGAAGTTCAATACGATAAAAGCTCAACATCACATCAAAAACAAAATCAAATCTTCAGAGTTGCTTTCCGATCGGACAGTCCTGGCGCATGGCGATTAGTAACTTTGTACTGTAGCGAGAGGCTGCTGATTTAACTGCTTATTATTCACGAAGTTGCGCCACTACATGTGAAAGTAGTTATTTGGTTTGATGAAAAGGTGATTTAGGTGAGCATTCTCACTATTCCAAGGTTATACACAGGAGAGAATTCTCTCCAATTTTACCCTTCCAATCTTACTACTTATAATGCGTCTAGATTTATGTATATCTGACCAGCCCTTGACACCACTTTTACAACAGATTTGTGTCTTACTATGTATAAAATCTTAGGCTTATTTAATGGAGCCTCCATTCTGTAGTCAATTTATCCGTGACAGCGGTGTCACACACAAACTAATCACCAGAATTAAGTTTTTTACTAATTTTAAAAATGAAACTGGAAAAGTGGGAAAGGGAGGACGGAAGAGAGGAGAATATGGAAGAGGAAAAGGAGAGGGGAGGATGAGGAGAAACTGAGAAGAGAGGGAGAAGGGGAGGAGGGACTGTGTTATTGGGGATGCAGGTTCTGAAAATCCTGGCCAGAGGCCACGGGTTCCTCTGCTAGTTGTTTAAATGTTTGTAATGTTATTACTCAATAAAAGATAAGAATCAGCAAATGAATAACTAAATAATAATCAAACCATGAACAAACCACAACAAATGAGGAAGTTCAATACGAAACTGAAAAATGAAAAGTTAAAAAATGAGAAGTTACCTGCACTAAAATAGAAATATAAAACAGCAAATGATTATAAATTGGCAAATGAATAAGTTCTATGAAATAAGTAAACTATGAACAAACCACAACAAATGAGGAAGTTCAATACGAAAGTGAAAAATAGAAAAGTTAAAAAATAGAGAAGTTACCTGCACTAAAATAGAAATATGAAACAGCAAATGATTATAAATTGGCAAATGAATAAATTCTATGAAATAAGTAAACTATGAACAAACCACAACAAATGAGGAAGTTCAATACGAAAATGAAAAATGAAAAGTTAAAAATGAGAAGTTACCTACACTAAAATAGAAATATGAAACAGCAAATGATTAGGTATAAATTAGCTTCTGTCAATAAAATTAAATTGACGATTCAAGATCACAAAGTTTATACTATTACAGCATGAGCAATCTAACAACCACTGTCAAACATGCCCTGGGGAACTCCGTTATTGAATTTTCTGTAAGCGCTCCAGAAACACAGATGCTGACCCCTGACGAAGGGTTAGAAGTTTTCTGGCCAGGTGTTAGGATGATACTCGATAGATTTACTCGACGATGGAATTGTTTCAAGTTCCAAGTTACTTTTGAGGGGGTTTTCCAGGTATCTGCATAATAATCTGTTAATCTTAAGATATCCATCATTTTCACTTTATAGTTTTAACACAGTATTAACTAAAATCTACAGTCACTGTTATCTCTACTAATAGAAAAGTAAACATTAACGAAACTAATCTGAGTATTGTACTTTTAGAAACATATAAACGATGCAGAGGAGCAGACGTTTGGTTTCAAGACACGGGCAACTATGTGTCTTAGATCAACGAAGAAGAATGAGTTGATCGATAATATCCGGAAAAAAATCTTAGAGTCATACGAGTCCTTTCAAGGAATGGGTAGGTCATATCAAATTTTGTATTTTTTCTTTCACGTATCTATTTTGAATTACCTCGCTTTTGCAAACCAACGTAGTTAAAGATATTCATCACTATTCTCAATAGGTAGCGGTTGGATTTGGAAACAATGGCGAGTGGTTAAAGTGCTTGTTATAAAGTACAACCCTGTATCTGGATGAATGATTTTAGGAGAATTAATTTGAGGTATTTGATAGTCAGTAGTTAAAATTCCATTCCGATATATCCGATATACCCCATGTAACATTGGATAAAAATTTGACAGTCACCTCCTTGCTCTTAAGAATATTTTCACAAGTACAAATTTTATACCCTCGGAATTCACAGTACTATTCTAACACAATCTATCACCTTAGGTCCCATACGATCCTCTGGACAGTGGCTATTGTACTCTCGTCTCTCACACAGCAAAAGAACTCAATTGATGACATGAAAATGATTGAATTGCTGTTTCATGTTATAATGATTACAATGAAGTTAAAGGATTTTCATTGGTTTTAAACAAAGAAATAATATGAAAAGTGATTGAAATTTAAAAAATGTAGGCAGAATGACACATTTAATTTGAGTAAAGGGCGAGATTATACGTGTTACATAAAAAATCTCTTAAATTCTAGGATGTCGTATTACTTGCCAACTCCCCATGTGATGAAGAAGAGAAGATGTCTACTTAACATACAGAACAAGGACGATAGATCATTTCTTTATTGTGTAGTGGCAGCTTTCAAAAGACCAGACAGAAACGCATATCGACCAGGGTTCTACAAACCTTATGTGAACAAAATAATCACAGCAGGTATGTATTAAAAGATATAACGTAATTAGCACACGATGATTAGTGAATATCTCATGATTCAGTAAAGAATGGATAGTGATAAATTTTTTCCACAGGAATCGAAATACCAAAACATTTGGAGGATATACCTAAGTTTGAGAGACAAAGCAGTAGGTTATTAATTGCAAAGATAGCTTGGTATCTTCTTTTGATTTCATGTAAAATAATATTTCATATTTTTGAGTAACCTACAATTTTTATCAACTACCACTTTCAGGAATATCCATCAATGTTTTTGGTTATAGCGAGGATGAACCAAAAACACACATTTTCCCATTGTACACGATGAGCTGTAAGTCCAAGAGAATAGTGAATCTTCTCTGTCTTACAGAAAATGATAGAAACCATTTTGTTCTTATCAAATCTCTGTCAACATTTCTGAGATTGGTAACAAAGTATGAGAAAAAGATGGTGACATGTGAGAGATGTTTTAGAAGATTCTCATCTCAGCGGTTGTTTCAAAAACATGCAACATTCTGTGAGACTAGGGAACCAGCTGTCTTAATGCCTGAGGACTCCATATTGAAATTCAAAAATTTTCAGTACAAGTTCTCCTGTCCTGTGGTGATGTATGCAGATTTTGAAGCATACCAAATCAGCATGAATGAAAGCATAGGCCCAAAAAGCTCGAACATTGCAGAACAAAAGCCAACAGGGTTTGCTTACACAATTGTATCACCCTATAATGTTCTTCAAAGACCTTTGACGGTATACAGAGGTGAAGACGCTGCCACAAAGTTTGTGGACTGTTTGATTAAAGAGTGTTACAATATAGAGGATATACTGTGTGAAGTGGAGCCAATGGATTTCACTGAAAATGACATGGTGGATTTCGAAACAGCTACCACTTGCTCCATCTGTAACCAAAACTTGGTTTGGGATGATCTGGATAACCCTGTTGTTCGTGATCACTGTCACATTTCAGGTTGATAGGTTTACAATACATTATCAGACTATTGATGAATCGGTCTTTACCCATGAAATTGTCTAAAATATATTATCTCTTATATGAAATTATATCCAGGTTCATTTCGTGGTGCTGCTCATTCTCAGTGTAATTTGAGAGCTCGACAACAGAAGAAACTGTTTGTCTACTTTCACAATGGGAAAGGCTACGACAATCATTTTATTCTAACAGCTTTAGCCAGTGACAAGAGAGTGGGTGCTATAGAGGTTATTGCGAATACTGCTGAAAAGTACACGCAGATTAAAACCCAGAGATTCGTGATCCATGATTCAATGAGCCATCTCATTGGAAGTTTAGAAAATCTTTGCAAAAGCCTGCGACAGAGGGGTTTGACAGGATTTAGTTTAATGCGAAACGAATTCCCTCTTGAAGATCAATTCAATTGTGTATTACAGAAATTGATATACCCATATGATTATATAGATGGGTTTGAGAGATTTGAGGAGACAATCCCCGATAAATCAGCATTTTTCAACAAACTAACCAATGAGGACTTGTCTGACGATGATTACCAGAAACTATTGAAAATTTGCCGAGTCTTCAACATAACAACTCTAGGGGAACTCCATGATTTGTACTTAAGGTAAAAACGAGAATAACGTTTTTAATATCCATCCTCCTTTAAATTACTTGTATTTAATCAACCAACAAACTAAATGATCAATACATGTCTAATCTAAATTATTGTTTCAGAGTGGATGTTTTGATTCTAGCTTGCGTCTTTGAAGACTACCGGCGGTTGGGTCTCGAAATGTTTGCTATTGATCCTGCCTATTACATCAGCTCTCCTAGCTACTCCTTTGACGCCATGTTGCATCTAACGAATGTTGAGTTGGAATTGCTGACAGACGAGGACATGTATGAGTTCTTTGAAAAAGGTTAGTTTTCTATTGCTGGTGGAAAGTTTATGTATTATATCCGAGAAACTCAAAAACCTCATCTCTAAGGAGGGTAGAAGGTTCTAGGGCTTAACATTAACCACTATGTTTTTCACTTAGAAGCCAGCTTCGATTTGTTATTTTGCAGGTATGAGAGGAGGTTGCAGCACAGTATTCAAACGTCTGGTCACAGCAAACAACCAAGGTCTCAAAAGATATAATAACCGAGTACCTCAGTCATCTATTTTCTACACAGACTGTAACAATTTGTACGGGTTAGTATGATAATGAAATTAACAAACAACTGCATCTCAATCTCAGATCGATACATTTGTAAAAAAAAATACGATATTATTCTTTACAGGTATTGTATGCAAATGAAGTTACCTCATAAAGATTTTAGTTGGTTAAACGAGCAAGAGATAACATCTCTGGATGTTACAGAGATTGACTCAAATGGTGATGTAGGATTGATTTTGGAGGTTAGCAAAATATTGACATATTTGCTTTACTAACTATTGTAATATTTAATAATTTGAAATTTAGTGTTTCATGATATTAACTATTATTTTTTGCAGGTTGATCTAGAATACCCTGACTCACTTCATTTGGATCATCGAGATTACCCATTGGCTCCAGAAAAGTTGAATATAACGAAGGATATGTTGAGTGAGGAGACAAGACAATTTTTCAATGATTTCAACATATCTTTTTCACCCCAAACCAGGCTCACTCAAACTGTGCTACCCAAAACAAACTATGTCACACATGTGAAGAACTTACAATTCTACATGGAGCAAGGACTAGTTCTAAAGAAGATTCATCGAGCTGTGAAATTTTATCAATCTTCCTGGATGGCAGAATATATCAAAACAAACACTTTGAAGAGGATTGAAGCTCAGAACAAATTTGAGAAGGATTTCTTCAAACTTTTGATAAATAGGTAATTATTGATGGTGATGATATTTCAACTGATTTTTAAAAAACATAAATCATCAGGATTTTGTTGCTGAATCAATAATTTCAGTGTCTTTGGTAAAACATGCGAGAACGTCAGAAAATATCGAAAATTTGACTTGGCAACTGATGAAAAGCAAGTTAAACGCCTTTTAAAACGAGTTGAGCTGAAGTCTGCTACCATCGTATCAGAGAATCTCGTTATTTTTGAGTCGAACAATCTTGAAATAACGCTTAACAAACCTCTCTATGCAGGCATGGTAAGGTTGTTTTTTATATTATAAGTGTGATTGCTTTCTTAATTTACTCCTATTTTCAAAGCAGGAGATACAGACTAACTTCAATATCCCCCCCCCTCTTTTTCAAGGTAATTTTGGAACTTGCAAAACTCCACATGTATCAATTTCATTACAAAGTGATGCGACCTCTGTTCTTTGGTAAAATTGAGGTCAGTTCAATTCATAGTTTTGTTTGAATGATATCAAACCAATTAACACAACACAAACGGATAAGAGGGCCTAGTATTTGTCCTTTTGGAACCCCGAATGCAAAGGGGGCCTAGTGCTTGTCCTTTTGAAACCCCGAATGCAAAGGGGGTCTAGTGCTCGTCCTTTTGGAACCCCATATGGGCAGAGGGTTCGGTATTCATACCTCAATAGGTTAGAGAATCCAGACTAATCGATGTTATTAATGTTCTTACTTATCTCTACAAATTATCGAATTTCAGTTGTGCTACAGTGACACTGACAGTTTTCTATACCACATACAAGAAGGCGATTTGACTGAAAAACTATCAACAATATCTTCTACCTTTATGGACTTTTCAAACTACCCAGTGGATCACTGCCTCTATTCCACTCAAAATAAATTTATCCCGGGCAGGTACTATCAATTACTTGATCAATTTCAAATCAAAGATTGATAAACTGGGTAATGATTGAAATTCCAATATAACACTTTCACATTTTCAGATTTAAAGATGAAATGGCAGGCAGTGTCATCCAACAGTTTGCAGGATGTAGAGCTAAATGCTACTCTATAGTTACAGATGAAGAACAGAAGATGGGAGCGGCAGGAGTAAAAAGAAGTATGCAAAAGGGACTAAAGCATGTTGACTATGTGGAAACAATTGCACATTCCACATTCAAGAACATTACTCAGAACACTCTAGTGTCAAAAAATCACAGGATTTTTATGAGGCAATCAGAGAAAATGGCCCTCAGTTTTGTTGACATTAAGAGAGTGGTTTTAGGTAATGGAATTGACACAATTCCATATGGGTATAACGGTTATGTTGATTGATTTTCCATTTCCTGGTTTTATCAAATTAGAAACTCTGTATTTTTTTCCTGTTACTTTCAGTATGTTCAGATCAGTTTTATGTGATTTTAATTACCAACTTTATGATATTTTCATACGAAATAAAAGTCGTATATGATTGCTTAATAGTATCTAAAAGTTTAAAATAATTTCACGATCACAAAATAAAAAATCAAAACATGCAATAACTGTTCGAACTTAAAATATCTAAATTCCTAAAATCAAGATTCAATGAAATTTTTTATGGCAACACATTTCGCTTTAGCACAATATCTAGGGTTATGTACTCTAAAACACACAGCGTCTGGTAATGAGTCTGGCATCTTGAATCCCTCGTCTTGGACATTGACAACAACAGTTGTTGGTAGAAACTGTTGAATGAGTCTTAGAGTAACATCACTGTAGGTGTATATGCGATACTCCTGAAATCTCTTCAAGAGCTCGCCCATGTTTTCATAAGGGTACCATCCATCGTGAAAGGATAAGTTGTTCAAGTTCCTCGTAGCATATCTTATCGTTCTTTTATCAACCTCGCTGAGGTTATGGGAGGTCATGGGAGGTTTGAAGATAGTGTGAGTAAACTCTCCATTTGGAAACATGCAGCATATTTCCTTGGCTATGAAGCCACTGGGTAGAGTATAACCATCCGTAGTGATGTAGACGTTCATGTTCGAAACGCTTCAAAACAAGAAATGAAATAAAACTCTCAACCTCCCCCCTATTTATAGTTTTGCTCGCTTTACTTTAACCATGGCCTCAGAAATGCAACTATCGTTTATACTGTTGATGTATCTCCCAAAGTACAAGGCTTGAGGTGAGCTTGTTAGAAGAAAAGTCTTTCCAAGGCTACAGTAAATAGCAGCATCTTTTTTCGGGTCGGAACTATGAGGCAAGCTTGGCGAGAAAATTTTGTACAATATTGTGATGGAACCTATGACTTCACCGCGAGCTTTCTCAAAATGATTCTGAACTTTATCCAATAGTGATAGTTGATGGTGCTGATGTAGAATATCATTTTTCATTCCATCTTGACAACCAGGACATTCTGCCAGTGTCCATGAAATGCATTTTCTTATCACATTTTCAGTTAGGAAACCAACCCAGTCAACATTATCGTAGAACGTCATTTCAAACAAATTCAAAAGTACCTTAAGAGAAATGATCTTATTAATAGAGATTGAACGTTTCAATGAACTTTTTCACACTTGGGTTAATATTTCTGTTGAAATGTTCATATACACAGAAATAAAACTCTGCTAGGGTCTCCGGATGATATTTCAGCCAAACACACATTAACCGTATGGTGTTTTCATCATGAGAGCAGAATAGATCCTGATTAATCCTACAAACCGGACAAGCATCCATGTTAACAAAAATCACTGTCTTAGACAGCGGCTTTTATAGACAGGAAGTTTAGTAATATTTTTTATCAAAACACTTTGATTTAATGTGGTTGTTGGACATGTTTGTTAGCTTAACCAAAGATTTCATCATGTTACTATCTCCTCCTCTTCTTCTTTGATATAAATTAGAATATTCTCTGTTCTTTTTGAAGTACTGGCTCATATGTCTTGTCCAATCCTTGAGATCCATAAGCGTCTCCTAATATAGAGAAAAGTTAAACATCTGTGCTAATAGGTTCAGGAACTTTAGAAAATCTTGCTCCGCTAGTTAGAATTTTTTTGAGTGAATTTACAGCTTCCTCTTTTAGGTTCAAAGATACTCCTATGCTCAGCACAATCAGAACAATATACCAATAGTTTACACTATTGTATTGAGAAATTTGCTCAGAGCAATTTGAAGAACATTCTTCAATCTCATCTAAAATAGGTGACATAAACAGGAGACTGTTGTATTTCAATTCGGAAGTATCTCCCCCTGATTTTGTCAAATTCATAGGCTTTCCATTTATCTTAAATCCAATCCATGAGAACGTAAACGTTGACTGGTTTATTGTTTCACGAAAAACCGAAAAGTTTCCAGCTTGGCTCAAATGCAGAGTCAAAATTTTCTGAGATCTTGACAAATGAGCACTTTGATTTGCACCTTCAAAGTAAAAATAATCTTGTTGATTGTTCAAGTTTACTGAAAACTTGGACACAAATGTAAGTGTTGAAATGAAGTGAAAAACTACTTGCAGATTCATTTTTACTACTTTTTTAACATAGCTTGTGATCATATTCACCTTTTTATAGCTTAATTCGAGGCACTGTATCTGTTATATGTATCTCGGGCTAACTTGATGGAATCTTTGATAATTGTGAAAAGGTTGATTACATCTCCCCTTTTATTTCTAAGAATATTTTTTGCATTTGCTGGTGAGGCTGACTGAAGCTGCTCAACCACACGACGTTGTTCAT
>JH152756.1:66677-92016 GCA_000226015.1 Mnemiopsis leidyi | reverse complement strand
TGTATAAACAGGATAATTATAACCGTACAAACAGAGAAACAGGAAGATAGTATAAACAGGAAGATGTATAAACAGGATGATTATAACCGTACAAACAGAGAAACAGGAAGATGTATAAACAGGAAGATGTATAAACAGGATGATTATAACCGTACAAACAGAAAAACAGGAAGATGTATAAACAGGAAGATTTATAAACAGGAAGATGTATAAACAGGACGATTATAACCGTGGAAGTGGAGGAGGCGAGGAGTGTACTCGGTAGGTTTGACATGTCTAAAACCGGAGTCCGCCCCGCCCTTCAGGTAGGTGAGTCCCTCCTTGAAGTAAGACTTGAACAGGTTAGACTCGTGGTACTGGACCTGCGGAATGTGTCTTGTTGTCTTGTTGATTTTGAAATATAATATTACGTGTCAAGTTTTGATATTACGTGTCAAGTTTTAATGAAGCTATGAGATTGTAAGATCTCTACGAAATTTTGTAATACACTAAGTACGATGTATAGTGTAGATTTTACGAGATATATTTGTTGTTTACAACAGATGATGTACATGTAGTTCAATGGACAAAGTACACATTATTTAGTGAACAATAAAGTACAGAAGGTGTCATTGTGCAGCCGTTCGATCTTCTTGCTTGGCTTTTAACCATATGATTCGCAAAATTTCTTCGGAAATGTTTCAGAAAGGTAGCTGATTGATTCAAGAGATATGACCCGATTGGCAAAATCGACGTCCATTTTTTCGAATAAAAGTTAATTTTCTGTGTTTTTCGACCCGTATTATACCATTTTATGCTCTTTAAGCTTCTTTTAGTGGGTGTATTGAGATACGAGATCCAATAAAATGTAAACACATACCTCCCGGTGCTGTACAGGTTTATCGTTGTGATAAGTATCTAACTCGACTGTTTTGTAAGCTGCTGTTCCGTATTCGTCTTGAGTGGAATACTTTCCAATCCAGAAGTGTACGTCGTATTCTAGTGCATCTTCATCGGGATTCCTGTTCGAATGTTGCATAACAAAATATATCATGTTGATGGGATAAAACTTGTTTCTTTTCAAGGATTGTGTTATTTAAATTTTCTAACTAACTTGTAAAGCAAATAACTAAATTGTAAAGTAAATTAATAACTTGTTAAATAAATAACGAACTTGTAAACTATTGTAAATAAACAACTTGTAAAGTAAATAAACAAATTGTAAAGTAAATAAACAACTTGTAAAATATATAAACAACTTGAAGAGTGAACAACTAACTTGTAAGTGTTAAGAATAATGTATGAATCACCCTCATAGAACCGACCATGGTCTTCTTTCGGCCATTTTTCTACGTTAAACTTGACAATCCTCCAAATTTCAAGACCAACTTTTTGACCTAAAATGAAAGTAATTTAAAATCACGCACAATTATCAGCAGCAAAATAAAAAGTCGGCAGAGATAAAAATTCAAGAAAGCGGTACATAAGTGCCTACGATGTACTTATAATTTGTTTCCTCTCTGAAAACGTAATTTCACAAAGTTCACCTGAATTATTCCAGGCAGGTTCACTTTGAGCAGACTCAAGTTTCACTTGTTTCTCCACATCTGATCCAAAAAGTGCCAAGTTTGAGTCTTTCCAGTTGTATTCCTCCTGCTTCTGTAGACCTGCCATCAGGATCTGAGGGTAAGATGTCAGGACCAAGATTTAACAACAACAATATATTACTTGAAGAAGATAACCAGACCTGCCATCAGGATCTGAGGGTTAGATGTCAGGGCCAGATTTAACAACAACAATATATGACTTGAAGAAGATAACCAGGTTTAATGACATGGAGAAATATAGTAGTGACAAGCACCACCGGGGAAAAACTCCTCAAATTAGACTGTTGAAAATGACTGAATCATATTCGTGGGAAAAAATAGTGGAGTAGAAAGTGATGAATCACGTTTTAGAGAACGGACTAACGATTAAAAAACATAACAACACGGAAGGATGTCACGTAATTATATCAAGTTGAGCAATATATCTCTTTAGTCAAGCGTCTTATTATCATTGAGGCTGTTACGGAAAACTGTTTGTCCTTTTAGGGATCCTCGGAACTTGCTTGGTTATAGATGGAAAGTATTGTGTTGATCATATTCTTAACAATTATCTCCCAGGAAAACTGATTTATTGAAGTGTTTTGGTCTAGTCTTGGGTCAAGTAATATTGGTACGGAGAAGTCTCGGGAGAAGATTTCCTTAATCCGGGAACAGCAAATATTTACAAAATTCTCTTACATACTCATAACTGGGTAGAATGAATTACGTTTTCTCCGAATATTCAGGTTTACAATAATGCTAGTAGTCAATAACAGATAACTACACCACGGCAATTGTACAGATTACACGGGAAATACGACGGGAATTAGAAATATATCGAAAACTTCCATCTGAACGAAAAATCGAATCAGTTGAATTGAAAACGGTCGAGAGAAAATGCATGCGTCAACCACAAAATCTAACCCTTGAGAAGATTTATATTTTTGAGAAAATGGAAACTCGCATGTCACAAATAAGTTGAAGAACGTAACGACGTCCCACTTAGTCCATTTGTGGACTTTTTACTGACGACATTTAAGATTATCATCAGGGGGGGGGGGGGGTAAGTCACGCCCACCAACCACATAAAGGCAAAATGTATGACTGAATACTGAACCATAGATATTATTCATACTCAACCGACGTAGTTGATTCGGAGATGCGAAGCGTGACAATATGATTAACTGTTGTTTTAATATGCCGAGAACTGTTTGGGAGTCGATCTCATTCTGGTATTTCATTATTCCAAATAAGGCGAATGATTTTTGCTTCAGAATGCTCCAGATTTTCAGTTCAGTTTGAGCAATTTCACATAGTAATTTAACCTCAGGTTAACCTTGCTCAACAGTTTCAGTATCATCAGTAAAAGTATGATGAGCCGTTGGTATTGCAGATATTGACATAGCTGTTACTGATTACTGAACTATCAGCCTGCTTATAGGTTTGTGCCAGGTTCGTTAAAAACTGTTGTCTAATTTCTTATGATACAAAAATAATAACCAATCTAAATTTGTAGCAGAATGTAAACCTAAAAGTAACGGGAGATAAAAATACCATTGGCATTGATTAGTCAAGTAGAACCCTCCGTCCCTTGTAATCTTAAAATTTACACGCAAGGAAGCAAGGACACAATTTCTCACTGTAACTCATGGCAAGTAAGCTTTCCTTAATCCCTGGCTCAAAAATCATCTACAATTTATAAGGATAATGGAGGGGCAAACAAATTGCGGAAATATTGGTTGGTGGTAATGGGTTACTTGCTATTGTCTTTTGTACTCGATATTGCCTTATACACGAGTTGATTAAACAAAAGAGTAATTAAATAAATAAAAGAGTAATAATTACTGAAAAGGGT
This sequence comes from Mnemiopsis leidyi, assembly GCA_000226015.1. Classification (NCBI taxonomy): domain Eukaryota; kingdom Metazoa; phylum Ctenophora; class Tentaculata; order Lobata; family Bolinopsidae; genus Mnemiopsis; species Mnemiopsis leidyi. The sequence goes on along the minus strand of JH152756.1, from coordinate 88,596 downwards.
TCTATGTGTAAGAGATACGAATAGATAAAGAGTAATTCAAGCATCTACATGTTGATTGTTAGATAAAAGTGACGTCGTAAGATAGGTTAGTGAAGCAAGTCTCACGTTCTCCCACACCTTGAATTGTCCAAGTTCTCATGAAATCTAAGTCAACCAGATTGCTAACAAAGTTGAAAGAAAATGCGAAAAACAATCGAAAGGAAAGACATTGAAAAGGAGACTATTATTATTGCCGAACAGTGAACACTGTCACAATAAAGAATGATACCAAGTCCTTAACGCAAAATCCTGGACGAAATTCCACGTTTAGCGATCTTCTTATGACAGTGAAACATATAATATCATGAAAAATAAATCTTGATGTCTCTAATGCGGCGGGATATCCGACAAAGTCTGTCGGTGGCCTCATCTCATTGAGCAACAGTAAAAACACGATCCTATTCTATACAGCAGGATGATGTGGCAGACAATCGATCGTAACTGATCACAAATGTTGAGATAAAAATTACATCGTCACAGAAGAAAAGAAGATGACATGCTGAAGAGAGAAGAGACTGATTTACGAGAGGCGAGAAACATCCTTCATATGTAGATCTGTTAGCTCAACCAGGCCTACTTTATTATTTTCAGTATTTACCGGCCGTTGTGAGAACCCAGCTATGTTTCAATTTTCATAAGAACATTTAAGAATTTAGGAGTCTCGTGTCTCCATTGCGACATTCGATCCAATCAAAAGTTAAAATTTGAATAACTGATAATTTCTATTCGACAGTATCGACTAACCCAGAGTCAAAATTTCAAGTTTAAGACTAGATAAGTATCAAATCAACATAACCACTTTTATGATTTACTTTAAGAACGACAACTTCGGATTAAAATTTCCCACATAAGTACAAACAAATAAGATTAGAAGGAGCATTAATCGGGAACCGGAATACGAGAACGCACTGGGGTATTGGAAAGAGGAAAAGGAGACACCTGAGACACTAAGATGAGGCCAGTGCAGCTTAAGTAGCCAGCCAGCTATATAATATAGACTAGAAGTACCAGATGCGGGGCCCTGGCCAATGATCTGACATGGTGGTGTTAGTACCGGAGTGGGAAATATTTACATGGCGAGAAGTGGAGTGGGAAATAAACATGGCCAGTATTGGAGTAGGAAATAAAAATGGTGAGTATTGATGCAGCCGACTTGGTTTGCGGAAATTGTACGGTGTATGGTTCTCAGATTTGCTTTAATAGAAGAGAGAAAAGTCCGGTGAAATTGGATATATTCGGTAGTTCCATAAACAATTGAACGAGAAAAGTATACTTGTAATTTTGCTTCACTTTTCTAAAGAAATGGCAGCTGGAGTCAGGCATGAAGGTCTGATTGTTGGTCAGGTGACATGTCATACTAAATTTTAACTAGTGATACAGGAACGATCTACAAATGTTTGATGCGGGAGATACCGGTACAGCTCCTAAAAGTATCCCTAGAGCTACTCATCACACTTACTATAAGCACCTTTCTACACCAGGCATGAGGTTGTACGAGCAAGTACCTTGTAACGCCTGACCTTGTAACGCCTGACTACAAGCAAGTACCTTGTAACGCCTGACTAGAAGTTAAGTGAGTGGAAGTGCTGAAGATGGGCACTACAAGCACTATCGTGAGTAGAAGTTGCAGTGTAACGTGGTGTGTTATATCTGCAATAACAATACCTCCTGCTGCACTGCCGGAAATGTGGTCAGTGGTGTACTCGACTTTGTTATATTTGGCGATTTTTGTCACCTGCCCATTATCCCGATTGGTGGTTATTCCTTGAGATTGTGCACGATTGAGCTGCTCTGACAATAGGATGTTGTTGTGATATGCAGATTGATAATCTCCCATAGCCAGATTTGTTATTCAACTGATTACGAGCTGCAAGTAACAAGGGTGCAGAATTAAACGACGGGTTAGAACAATGTTAGAACTAGTACAAAAGACTTTTAAAAACAAGGTCAAAGAGTGCACGCTACACGACTAAACAAGAATCTTATTGTGTCGAAAACTAAGTTGTTCACACAATCCTAAAAACACAATCTAATTAATCATTGAACTCTTGTTTTAGCATGAATTCGCCGTTCATCAACCTCGGGTGACCTGTGACCAACTCAGGCAGATATTATAGTATTATGACTAACTCTCTAACAAAGATTTACAATCCTCAACTTTGAATAAACTATCACACTTGAAAACAAAATGAAGTGAGTATCGACAAAGGAGCAATAATGTCCTTGACTTGCACCAAAAAACTGAAAACGAGCGGTTCGCAGTAAATACACGCAATACGTAACTTGCAGAGCACTGTTTACCACATTAAAGTAATAACAATAAAGTACCAATACCTACTACATATTATCGGTGTATGGTGTGTTCGGAACACAGCTGAAACTTTATGTTTTGATTTGGAAACAATGGAAGGGAGAGAACTGAGGTTCAGTAAGTCCAAAGTAGCAGTCCTTTTACAATATTACCTCGAAAATTGTGGGATTTTAAAGTTTAGGCTGAATAATTTATCAAATGACATAATGGGTTTATGCAATTTGTTGCTAGGAGCTGCGAAACCCGTTACTGGGGCCAAACAACAGGCCATGTGTGAACGCAATTCAGCAGAAATGTGGTAATACAACAAACCATCTGTAGTGTACTGGACATGGCAGTAGATCTTGTGTACTACATTTCTCTGATAGGCTGACATTGGAGATCGCACTTGCTAAGAACATCATTCTTGTTACCCGCTTTGTTCAGACTCGTTCTTTCCCTTTGAGGATATGCACAAAGGGATCAGTACTGTTGCTTGTACCTCACATGTCAAACTGATCGTGAAACATTTAAGCAAACCATTTAGAGAGTCCTTTACATTGCGAAAAGATGTGACTCAATGACGAAGTAAAAAGCTAAAAAGTAACATCCTTATGGCCTTAAATGAAGTATTCATGACCTACTGACCTAGAGCATGACTATGCTAGGTTGGTCAAACTCGAATACCAATCATACCATAGGAGGAGTGAGCAAGATCCCAAAGTATATCAATCATAATTATAGTAGCACCTTCAATTGTCATATCGACGATCTTTATGTACAGTATTTTGAATTTAGAAAATGATGGGCAAAGAAATTATGCACTCAGAGCCATTGTTTTGGCGAGTTTTTGGTCTCGACTCTCGGTAAATCTACCTAAAGGGCAAAAATTGTTGGAGTCGAAAATCCAACGATTTTTTAAAAAGACTGTCCTAAGTATGGAAATTTTATATTTATTAAAATAAAATAATAAAACACTAAATCAATTACTCACAAAAGATATTTAGACTGAGTAAGTTACACAGGTTTGTATTCTGATGTTGGGTGTGGAGATCGCCTCAGCCTGGTTTGTTCAGAGACTTTGGTCTCTGAAATAAAAAACTGTTTAGTCCAAACGTTCAAGAATGAAATATCAAAATTTGAGATAAATTTGACAACAATTTTCAAGAAATCTTATTAATGCCTTGAATAAATGATATTTTTAACAGAATGAACAATTATAGTTTTATAGATTCGAGGTTTTGATCATTTGGCGAACGAAAGCAGATATTTTAGACAAAATAATATCACCTCATATTACAGGATATTTACAACGTAACTGAATATTTGATATTTAATAACTTAACAAAAACTTAAATGAAAACCAGAAAAAATCCCTAAAAATCTGTTTGCACTTTATATTGAAAGTTCATTGACATGATCTATTACTAAAATCACGTTTTGAGTTTGGTATTTTTGATGTGTTTTGTCTTTCGATTTGTTTTGTGTACTAGAAATAAATTAAAGAAGGCGTGAGAATGGTAACGATGGGTTAAAAACTATCCGAAAAACATGCACAAACGGTAATTACTGTATAATGCACATCTACTTCGCTGAAGAAAATTGATCTTCCAACTTCAAAAATCATTGTAGTCCTCTGCATAACAGAACAACGAAACCTTGACCAAGATTCGAACCCTCCATCACCAGACAATGAAACCCGCACTCCGCCCCTACACCACGACACCCTACAGAGTAGTGAGAGATATGGGTATCTTATCATCGAGAGTCCACTCGAAGCTGCTGACGGCGACCAGACAAGAATCGTCCTCGTGATCAGGAGGTCGCTCGTACATGGGCTTAGGGACACCCTGGATACTGAGTAGCTGGAGTTCGGCGTCCGTTACTCCCATATCCTGGAATAAGTAGGTGAAGTAGAGTATGGAAATTATGACAAAAAATTTCGTATTAAACTTACTACAAATATGTCATTCAACTCAGTTACACTATCATCTGGAAATAAAGGTGAACCCCTTGGTGCCTGTAAGCAGTAGGTAATGGCGATTGGATACTGATTTAGGTACAAGGATCAGTTGGTCCGCATTTCCGGCTAAACCTTATGTTTAACACTACAGGTAACAGATAACCCTCATAAGTGGAATCTTATCTTAAATTAATCCAGCAAATAAATAACTCGTTAACCTCGTCAGACCCATCACTAAAATCTTCCTCGTCACTTTCTTCTTCCTCTTCTTCCTCCTCCACGTAGTCCTCTATCGGTGGTGGTGTTCTGAGAAGGGTGGTCCTGTTCCCGAACGTGGTCCCCTTCTTCACACACTCCATGTAGTGTTGTCTGAAATGGTAGTCATTAAGTCTGGTGAACGGTCGATCTGCAGAGAGCTTGTATTGCATGATGCACAGCTCCAAACAAAACAGATGGTGATTAAAACTTGTAGTTGCTTTTCTCATTATTACGGTCTATAGACAATATACGAGTACAAACCTAAATCTTACATCTCCATGTATTGTCCAGACTGTATTTTTTAGCCACCAACATGTGCTAAGGCAACTTTATTCCTCGAGTGTGCCATATGTTGTTGTAATTATTATCTGGACAATTCTAACTTTGTTGATTTTCAAGTAGTAAAACTGTAAATGGTATGAGAAAGTTCTTGAAGGAGACACCTGCTATCAGTTACCGTCCGGCCCAGGGAAAAAAGAGACAAAGTTTTAATCGCAATCTTAAAAAGAAAGGGAGATTTTTACTATATTATCATGTTGCTGGACCTTGAACTTAAAAAGTGTAAGGTTTGTCAGTAATTAAAGCAAATCTTTCTCCATTTAGGACCTCAAGAATGCTAAATACTAATTTTAAAATTATCGAATCTCTACCGCGACTGATCATGAGTCGGAAACAAGTTATCAACAACCGTGACTGCACTTTTAGATCGAGAAGTGCGACCTGGAACTGCAGATCGTACGTACTTAGTCCCGTACCACTTCTTTTTGCTCTATAGTTTTTAAGCACTTAAGAGCATTAGGAGTTGTCCTAACACATGTCTTAATGGCGATGGATCGAAATTGATCGATAATCGTCGTATTACTTCAGGGCTCAGGCGCTAGGGTTTGCCATTAGACCGATTTACGACATGTGCTTTTGCAAGATGTAGCCGTCTTTTTACAATTTGCTGTGCTCGATTCGCGAAATTGTGAAAACTTTTTCTCATTCGAATTTACAAGTTAACGTTGCTCTATGTACGAATAGCAAATAAATAGAGAAAAGTATTTGGTCATTTTGGGGAGGGGTCAAAAATTTTAAACAATAACAAGGTTAAAAGCTCTGTTTACTAGATTGCCAATAGTAAAAATTCGGACCCCTTTCAAAATACCTTTTTCTATAGAGATTAGAGAAAGATATTGATTTGCAAAGGGTCACAAATTTCTTGTGACACCAATTGACCAATGTGAAGGTAGGTATGGCCTATCTATATCAAGCTATCACATGATATGAAAAATTTGAAACTTCTCCTCAAAAATAACTTTCTCTTTAGGTTAAATGTTTAAGCGCTGTATCTACGATGGTGGACAAAAGTGAAACATCACAAAGTAAGAAAGCATAAAAAGAAAAGTTCAAAGTTGTCACCAAACAAGAAAGAATGTATTTGTGGATATTCATCTTCATGTTAGCTATGTCTACTCGAGCAGCCAACTTTCCGAGAGGTAAGACTAATCCTTTTTTGAGAAACGCTACAACTGCACTGCTGGTGCAAGTAGTCATTGGTTCGAGATGGTACTTATTCGAGTAACCAAAACATAACTTCATAAAATATGTCCCTGAAAATTCGATTGTAGTACAATTACTTAGAAATAAACGGTTTCAAAAATGAGAGTAAGATGAAGAAAGTTTTACATTTGCACAATACCTCAGCAGCTATCACAAAGTTCTCCTCGAACGTAACTTTGTCGGACGAGGTATGTGGTTACCTCCGACATTTGGAGACCGGTACTTGCGTCGGGAAAGACAGTTATACCGGGAGTCTAGTAGCGAGCACAACTTCTTGCTCAGACCAAGATCATATCTTTTGTCACAGCACAAAAGATAAAACCATGGTTCAGGTAACGAGAAATGGTTCCGAAGAAATGAAATGCAAAGGAAGAGTATCTTTGTTGCCTGGCGACAATGACACCTTGCTTAAATTAAGGCCTTGCAGTGGGAATAATACTGACATTAATAACAAGTGGCGGTCTAAGATAAACGGAAGGATCAGACAGGAAAACAATACTAATAGAACAAGGTGCTGGGCACGAAATCACGAACATAATATCATTACGTTAGAAGATTGTGATAGAAACCAAACGGAGGACAGCGCGAAACCTCAACAATTCGGCATTCAATTAAAAGGAGACATGGAGAAAGGTATTTTTGCGGAAGGGTAAAAAATTTCTCGTATTACATGTAACATCAATAAGCCGATGAGAAGTTATGGTCTTATCGAGGAAACGCCAAAAATGTTTTTCTCTATTACATTTTATATTCTTCTAGGCAAGAATAAAACATTCTACGTTGTTCAGTAGTATTTTTTGCGAAGAGATTTGTCAAGGACTTTCAAATCCTTGATGTGCTGCCCCAGATCATCGTGCCCGAGAGCACTGTTACCCAGAGATTTGGCCCAACTGACGTCCTGCTCCACAACAGACAACTTTGTTAGGGTTAGGTTAGGGTTATGGTTTGTGTCAGGGTAAGGGTTATGGTCGCTGAGGCAAAATATGCGGGAAAAAATGTTGTGGGGCACGATGTTCTGGGGCAGGACGACGGGATTCGTTTTATAATGATAATTAAAAGTCGGCCAACTACCTGACTACTTGACTCAAAAATGCTCATCAACATCATCATCCGACAGAACAAAATTCAATCTGATTAGATCAAGGTTGGAGAATATACATAATATCATGAATACAAAATACGAACCTCCATTTTCAGAGCCGTACCATTTATTCTCGAAAGACCGTGACTACTTGAAAGTATTCATCCATGAAATAAAGAGGACAATTAGTGATAAGGATTATAGGTTCGAAATAAACGTGGATTTCTTCTCAAAGGATCATGAGACAAGCTTAGGATTTCTGAAATTGCAAGGCTGGCAGAACTCTGAAGAGAAATACCTTTTCAACCTGATTTACAAGAATTGGAATGAAATGAGTAGGTGCATGGTGGGACAACAGGAAATTAAATCATCAGCAGAACAAAATGTTAATCTTCTCATGTGGATAAGCAAAACGGGGAATCTAAACGTGATTGTAGACGGAAAAAAGATGACAATCATATGCGACTGCGAGAACGATATCTGGTCTGAAGTAAACAGATTGAAAGTGATCATGTTTGATATGAAAAAGGGTCGGAATAGGAACGCAGAAAAACTGTTTGAAATGCACTACGAAATAATTCAAGTGATAAGTAAGTTTTGCTGGTGGGTGGCTTTAAACTTTTATATAGTGTAAAGTAAACATAAATCTAGGATACGATAAAATTTGATAAGAAAGTTTAATGTCAAGGTCGTAAAATACTGGGATTATTTTACGACTGAAGACATTATAGCTGTTTGTTTATGATAAATAATATCATTTATCGTAAACATATAATTACTATTGATACTTTCTTAGCAAGTTCTTCTAACAAATAAATTACTGTGCACTTCATATAGATTATTTGGATCATTCAGTTACACAGCTTCACTAGAAAGTCCCTTGTGGATTTATGGCTTGCACAATGCAATTTATTTGTAAACATCATTTAGTTGTAAAGGAATCGTAACAATACAGCTTGATAAGGTTGATATTGTCGACTGATAGCCAACCTCTCAGTTACCCAGATTCTTCAGATTTAGGTCGGAGTAGTAGATCACATTTCAGATTCCAGTTTCATCAGACTTCTTACAGATTAAAGTTGGTGTCAGGAGGAAACTATGCACTGACGAGATGACATCATTTTAACTTTCTTACCATCCCACTTCCAGCTTCCTTGTTTCTTTGAGAAGAAAAGAAGCAACAGCAGGGAGCCGGAGCGAGCAGAATACCAAACTGCAAGAACCGTTTAAGAACCGTTAAAGAACCGCTTAAGAACCGTTAAAGAACCACTTAAGAACCGTTTAAGTTAACAGCTCACACTTCCATATCACAATAGAAATCTTGATAAGGATAAGCACAACCGGGCAATTAAATGTGATTATGAACGAAAACGAATTGACACTGAACACTGACTGTAAAAATGACTTGTGGTCCGAAGAAATCGGAGTGAAAGTTACATTGCATGACCTGAAACCCTATGCCCCTATGGCAAGAGAACCACAAAACAAATCTTCGACATATATTACGAATTAAATCAAATGATTGGTAAGTGTTGATATTTGGTAAGTTGCGATCATTTATTAAAAACCTATTGGAAAAACTCATTGGAAAAACCTAAGTTACCAAATATATATAACAGATTTAACACTAAATATATAATAGCGGTAAAATATTGGGATTAGTTATTTTACGGCTTTTTCTCTGACCAATCTAAAAACTTTTACATTATAGCATTATGTTTAAAGTACCCTTTGGTAATCAAAGAATATCTCACGAACATCTGATAATGTTATGATTATTTCTGAATGGACTCGGAAGGACATTAAAACGATTGTTAATCAAAGAGTCTAATAGAACGAGTCTAATCAGAAATAATCAGAACATTTGAACATTCAGATCTTATCAAGAGACTCAGTAATACTTCACGGCTCAATCAGATTTAACAAACTTAATTCCATCTCCGTTAGAAAAGTAACAGTCCATAGGCGAAGTGGCGATGTGTTTTCACAAGAAGCCGCCTCACCACAGATTGAAACAGATTAATGGGAGAAGTTAACACTAACAGACAGCCCACATGCTACGGATGAGCACATTCTTCAACTCCGAAGAAAAAAATTGGCAAGTTTAATGACTAAATATAACAAATTTTATCATCAAGTCATTAGGCCATGATAGGTATGAGAAATTTGTTGTGATGGTATCAAAATCAATTCGAGGAAATGGAATAAATTTGGTAAGATGAGGACATCTTGAATTAGATCCAGAAACCTTCAGATTCTTCAGATACAAGAATTGGCAAAACTAACCAAGGAAATTTGGGAAAAAGCTATTCAATCATATACATACATCACAATTGTTGACCACGGTATTATAAGTTTTGATTTTCTTTCGATGGCTTATTTCATTTTTTAATCCATCGTCATAATCTTACAGGTCCTTTCTGGAATTACTGTGCAGGTAACATGAAGCGTGTTGAAAGAGAAAAGTAAAGTGAAAAGAAAGTGAAGGTTTCCTGTACGCAGATCCAGTGCATTGCTGCAATCTGCATAGAGCTAGAAATTAAAAAAACAGCTGTACATCCTGACAACAAGCTTTTTAAATGGACTTTACATCAATGAGAATGATTAAATGTTTGGGAGATATTCGATAATTAAATTTTTTTCAGATAGGGGATATATTCTTAGCTTTTCCTGGGCGGACAAGATAAATTTTCAAATCTATTTTGACTTAAGAGTAAAATTTTTGTGAAATTCTTTATTTTGAGATGAGTGAACGATATTTTGTTATCTGCCGAGTTTTGATATTGTAAATGTTTGCACCTACGCCATTAAGGTATTACATGTAATACAACGACATACAGCAAAAGGCCATTTTACTTAGAGTAAGAATTTTAATGATGTATTTCGTTTTCATTAAAATTTATACGATCGACATTAAATTAATTCGTTTCATTTATCAAACCTTTTTATCGCAAAAAAACAACCACAATTTAATACAAGAAAGTTGTAAAGGTCCAAGAGAGACCCTAGTACAACTAGTGTGAATACAGCCTAACTAAAAGAGGAAAAACACAGCGGATTATAATAGATAATGAAAATACGATCAACAAAGAACTGGTCAATGTATTATATTGCAATTGCATGAGAAGTTGAAATCACATAAATAAGCCTATTTGAAATCACATAAATAAGCCTATCTATTGCATGGTCCATGATAAACCATTCTTAATTCTTATCGAGATTTTGCACTTGATCTTATTGTAATGCAAAAGTGCAAATTTAGATCAATTTCTTATATGGGATAGCCTGAAGTGCCCATCTCCTTTTCTTTGACGCTGAGCCACTCCGTACCGAGGCACTAAGCTGAAGCTATCCCAGACACATGTGGTACAGCATGGGACTGGAAGGCGTAAATGAAAGCTCTACAATAGTACAATGCTCCACCTAGCCGAAATTAGGAGTTGATCCTTGAACAAAATGAAGTCAAAAGAAGACACAATTTTCGGGGATGATGTAAAATTGTTAAAAAGTGATCAGTCCGCCGACAAATGTTTTTAACGGAACAAAACAGTCGGCATTCATTTTGCTCCCGGCGACCCGGCGTACTGCGGTACTGCATTTACAGTAAATAGATGCTATAATTCTGAAATCCTCCAAGGAGAAGCCGAGCGCAATAACTGGCACAATAATGGAATACAATGACTGGTGTTATCGCTGTAAAATGGCACATAACCTGGAAGCCACTACGATTAAAAAATTTAGCACCCTAACAACGGCATGACACCGATCATCTCACTGAAACTTTGTCAAGTTTTTTGTCAGTAAAAGCGAGTAATCATCTTAAATACCTCAGTTTTTATCATAACATAACATATATAGAAAAACGAGTCTTGACAAGATTGCGATCCGACTCTTCATAACTGACATGCAACAACTTATTGTTAGCACACGTGCACCATCGGGGCGCCTGATGGATAGAGTAAGATTTTCTTACTTTTTAGTCATTAAAGTTGTCAAACGGCATTAGTTATCTCCTAATGACTGAATCAGATGACACAAACATTGGCATGAGTTCCTCTAAAAATTAGTTCCTCTAAAATATTTGGGTACTGTTGTGCTGGCGGATTGCTTTATTTACGAGCATTTGAAAACTGTCTCGTGAGGTTTACCTTCGGCTGTATAGCAAATTCTCAAATTGATTTAAATGATTTTATTGACCACAGGGCTTAGCGTGAGTTCAATATGACAGTATTAAGTTATAAACGACCATTTGACAATGTTTTACCTTGTCAACGACCAATACGTATTATGTGCCGAAACGTCAGTTTATAACTAATTTCTCTATTCCACTTTGTCACCTGTTTTACAGTCGCCAATAGTCGTGAATTTGCCACGAATATGGTCGTAAATACTGATAAAATAAATGCTGATAAATCATTTTAATATTTACTGAGCGATTTAGTATTGATATCATGTATGTGTCTTTTATTTTTATTTGCCATTTTTATTTGCCATGAACGATGAAAAATAATATTTAAAAATAATACTTAAAATTCAGCGTTAATAGTATCGTCAGGCAATACCCTTGTTCAAATGATACATCTTGAAGTGGTAGCAGCATGACTTCAATATGAAAATTACGCGGTAAAAATCCTGAAGGAAAGAAACAGCGAGTTGTCTAAAAGATAGTATGTTCTTTTGGACGGTTATGTTGGTTTCAGTGAGTTCCTCTCAAGATGCCAGACTTGTATTTCCCCCAGGTAATCTCACGTGGAAACTGTGACAGTATAGTAAGAACTAAGATAGTATAGTGCTTGTTGACGTGGTACAGTATTATAGTATTAGTGCTTGTTGACGTGGTATAGTACAGTATTATAGTATTAGTGCTTGTTGACGTGGTATAGTACAGTATAGTATTAGTGCTTGTTGACGTGGTATAGTACAGTATAGTATTAGTGCTTGTTGACGTGGTATAGTACAGTATAGTATTAGTGCTTGTTGACGTGGTATAGTACAGTATTATAGTATTAGTGCTTGTAAGATACTTATGAAGTAGTCAATGACTAGACCGAGCTATTGATGTGAAAAAGATAAAATTCTCAACAACATCCAAACAAATACATGATGGGGTGGGATTAGGACCACCACCACCGCTTATATAATAGAACAAACCAAATATATGTAATAATATATTAACTGAGTAACAGCTAAAGAAAATCAAAAATGTAAACACTTGATTTTCCTACAACCATCAGCTACAATTGGTTCTTCTTCACACCTCTTTTTCAGTTTCTGTAGAAGAAAAAGTTTGTGGTTACCTACGACACATAAGCAGCAACACCTGTGTTGGGGAGCACGATGCCAAGTTTCTCACAGCAAACACAACGTACTGCTTGAAAGAAGATCACCTATTTTGCTACGACGCTAACAAAATGATTATAACAAGAAGCAGAGATAGAAAAATAATTTCAGTGCTGGATCCTGATCCTGTTTCAGACTCAATTTTGGTGCTGACAGATAAAAATGAAGGTCAGCATGTATGGCGGTTCAGGATTAACGGAGAAATAAGGCTTATCTATCAAGGCCAACACAAATGCTGGAGAAGATACGATAATGGTAACTCAATCAAGTTAGAGACGTGTTCTGACAAATTTGAACCGAATTTCCATCAATTTGGTTTTCAAATTCTGTACGAAGCATCTGCAGGTATCGTGGCATAAATTGTTTTCCCTATATAATATATTCTACTTTCTATTCGACCTCTGAAGAAAGTTGGCATTATAATTGATTAGAAGTATTCTAGGCAAACTAGTGATACGAGTTTCTAACTTGTTAACAGCTTTAACTGTGTCCGCATATAATTTCAAACAAATTTCAGTTGGATCTAAAACAATTTTGAGGAACCATGAACGCTTGATCCTCATAGTCCAAGAGAAGAATGTACTGAATAGTACCAATAGGGACTTTAATTTCGAAGTCAATGTCGACTTATTTTCTTTGGTTTCCTCATCTGAATCAAGCATGGGAACCATTAAACTCCAGGGGTGGCAATTTCTAAAGACGAACGATACAAATAGAGACTTCAGACTGATTTACATCAACTGGAGTGGAACAGCAACTGAGAGGTGTTCGTTCACAGGAAACTTTGTTTCTGCGTTTACAACGCCATTGAAATTGTCGATTTGGATTAACTCTGGGAGACAACTAAACGTGAAGATAAATGGAAATCAGATGAAAAGCACCTGCAATGATAACATGTGGTCAGATGTCACCGTGGTGAATGTCGCCCTTTTCGATATGAGACTACACAATAGGACTGCGGATCAACTCTTTGACATACACTACGAGAAGCATCATGTTGTAGGTAAGTTCAAAAAGGTTCACGAGGTTGATCTTTTATAGTTTTATAATCATTGGAACAGCCGTAAAATAATGGGACTATTTCACGGCTATTCTTTTGAACAATTCTTGTTCTTCTTTATAATCATTTAAATGATTAAGTACTAACGAACGATTTTTCGTTGTTTGTTTGAAAAACTTCAGCCAGTGCTGCTTTATGACGGAGGGCATTGGTTTAAATCAGAATAAATTAGTAGAAGAAGTAAATGGGACTAGTGAAACGAATGGGTAAGCTTACGAAGATAATGAAAACTCGATATAATCAAAAAAATCTCGATTAGCCGACATTCTGCAGTTTGATTTTATACTCCAAAAGTAGCTTGGTAGATTTCAGGAAAATAATCATCTCATCAGGAAATTAAAGTTGTTTCAGTACTATTGGAAATAAGATCAGTTTGGTAAGATTCGATGACTTTAGTGAAGACTCTTTAAACACCAACACCTGATGTTTACCTGGAGTTACCTATATGTATAGGAAAGTAGGAAGAAGCCAAGAGCTTGATTCTCCTTTGAAGCTCGTCCATTTACTCATCTGTATATTGAAAAAAGAATGAGTTAACCTTTTACGGAATCTTCAGTAAATCTAATCTGGTATTCATGACGTTTATAACAATCTAAAATTGAAGACTGAACCAGCACTGCCATGTGAAAGTTGTTGATAAATTAAAAAACATTTTGATTCCCAGCAAACCCCCTAAAGCCCTAAAGAACTATTCAGTATCTCTTACGCAACCTTTTCCAGCTTATAACCCACAGTCCACCCTCGAAAGTTGACGACCATATGATGTTTCTATGTTTAGCTTCGCTGACGTCTCCGAGAGAGAAAAGCAAGACTTATGATCATCAGAAATGTTGAGGTGATTGGAGAAGGACAAACTATAGAATCTGGTCCATCTGTTTCTGCAGTCCCAAGTAATCAAGTACTCCGATGGTATCAGCGCCGTCTTCCAGCTGGTGCAACATGATGGGCAAATTTGCAAAATACTGGAGATTTGTATTGTGTTTTCTCACGTACGTTCTTCGCTACAGCATGATACCCCATCAGGATGACCTGGCATAAGTTGTTGCATGTTTGCGCTGGATCTGATAATTCTTATTTCTTTAGCATATAATCTCAAACAAATAAAGTTATTGCCATCCGATCTGAGTATTGTTTCTAAGGGACTCTGCCGAATAAAGAATCAGCAAGGACCTACCTTCTTGGCCCAAGTATCGTGACCTGGCCTGACGCCAAGATATAAGTTATAACCAACGTTATAAAAAATTTATTTTGGGGAGGGGTCACAAACTTTGACTAATAAGGAGCTGGAAACAGTTTTATAGGTTCTGTTTGGTTTGAATTTGTGACCCCTCCCCAAAATACCTTTCTCTATATAACAAAGTACGGTAAAACTTGAATTGTTATGAATGAAAGTTCTAAAGTTATTTAGTGTCGCTTCGTGCCACAATATGACGGGAGCGAAGCATGACCCCAGCTATGGTATCAATGTCGAAACATGTTCTCATTTGTTAGCTGAACGATCAGTCGTTGAGCACTCATGACCAGAGCACTAATGAGAACATGTTCTTCCACAGCGGGCTAACAACCGTATATTTCATAAACCACGGTCCACACCTGTACAACGACTATTCTGTACTATAAATAAGTCCTAAAAGAGGCCATAGGCCTATGTACCAATATGCTCCTATTGTAGTCTAATTCTTTTTGCCTCCCAGTTAGTTTGCAATCAAACCAAGAGAGCCAGTGCAACATCATAAAATTATAAATATTGTCAGCCGACCCCACTCAGCCTCTTGACCCTGAATCTAGTGGGACCTCGCCAGTTCTCCAAAAATGCTGCCAGGTGATGAAATAGTGGCTGTTTAAAATGAATATTATTACAAAGAAAAGGTAGATCTGTGGGACCGGTGGTTAACAGAAAAATTTCAAAACGTGGCATCTCACCTGCTCTGGGACGAATATAATTTCTAGTTTGATTTTCCAGCACTATCATTTCTGTTTCTTTCTAACGCCCTGTCTCCTACTTAAAGATAGAGAATGGTAAAATAATGCCATACTACTTCTTCTCACGGGCAAGTCGCAAGTTTTTAGGGTGTTTTGATATCTTAGATCGAAACGCATTGATAGAAGTTCCTCGCATCCGCTGGTTGTTGTACTATTTACAACTCCCTCAGAAATGAGTGATTTTTTTGTAGATGGTCATTAAGGATCTTGCTAAATTTCAAAGTTTTCGTCTTGTATACTTTAAAAACAAGCAATTATTTCCTTTTTGTTTAACAAGATGGAATTAAGTTGTATTGGCAACAACACGCTTATTTGTTATAAAGCCTTATCTCTATTTGTTAAGCCTGTATCTGGTACCCTGCTTATACACGGCTTGTAAACAGGGATCGGCCAGATAAGGGCGGTCCGTGTATGGGATTAAGGCTACACATTAAAATAGTTCTATTGACGTTCTTCAGTTTATTTGCCTATTCTTAACCTAACTGTCCTTTACTGTTTACAGCTAATTGTTTATAGGTCATAGGAAGACGCAAATAATTAAATACTTCTCTATAAGACAAATAACAGCTGACACAAGACCATGTAACAAGAGATCAACAATAACATGATTCTGTGGCCGACGGTGATAATCTTAGTTGTGGGATATTCTCAACAGATAATACCTCCACAAGGTAAAGAAAAATTCTTGATAGAAATTGATTCAGAATAATAAAGCCTTTTGTTGTACGGCTATAGCGAAACAGCAAATACCGACACGGCACCATCAGCTAGGTTGCTTTGAAGAATGTCAATGAAAATCTTTATCGTAGCGCTACTAGGAAGTTGTAAATTTTAAATTTGAATACAGTAAATGAGATCGACAATTTTTACAGCTATCACGAAGTTCTCCTCGAACATAACTATGTCAGATGTGATTTGTGGTTTTCTCCGACATTTAGAAAGCGGTACTTGCGTCGGGGCAGACAGTAACGGGAGTCTAGTAGCGGACAAGGCAAGTATACTAAAGGCAAACACAAAGTCTTGCTCAGAATCCAATATCTTCTGTTTCAACTCAACAACAAAACAAATCAAACATATTGCTTCTAAGTCTAAGGTTGACTTAGAGAATGGCATTTTGAAGTTAATTAAGGATAACACGGCAACGGTTAATCGCGAGTGGCGGTTAAAGGATGGTGCAAGAATTCAAGAAACAAGCGATCGTGGTAGTGGTAAATGTTGGAGTCAAGATAACGAAGGGGGGTTTATCACGCTTACCGAATGCGAGCAATATGGTAAATCTCAGAGATTTGGTTTCCAACATCAACAGGAAAATAAAACTTCAGGTAGTCGTCGCACTGAGTTGATTTTTCCTCTGAGGTTTTTCTTCCAAACGTGTTACATAATGCTAAATCAAGTGAATCAAAATTTCAAGGTGTTAGCGCTGTAAAACGTATCTTAGCCAGCAAGTGGTCTGTAACGTATAGAAAAAAGGTAAACATGACTGAGATTTGATTATGAATACATCATTAACATTGATAATTTTTAGGCGAATACTCAGAACTCACTAAAGGCCGTAACTACCTGAAAATTTACATTCAACAGAAGAGTCACTTCAACCAAGAAGTGCCGCTTACTGAACATAAATTTCACATAAACGTGGACTTCTTTGACACCTTGGCACCTGAGAAAAGCTTAGGTGTCCTAAAACTCCACAAAGGAGAGAAAAAAGGCACGTTTCTGACAGCAGTTAACTGGGCTACTTCGAAAAGATGCTCAACTGCTGGGGATGTTGTTAACAACAACAGAAACTCTGAATTGATGGTATGGATTAACTCCACAGGGCAGGTAAACGTTGACCTGGACGGTAAGAGGACAGATATGGGGAAGTGTTGGAAAGATCCATGGTGTGGTCCTCCTGTCAGGATACGAGTAACTGGGATTGATATGAAATGGCACTCGAATGTTACATTAAAACCTCTGGAAGATCTCTTCGACATTCGATATGAAATTCTATATCAAGTGCAAAGTAAGTTTTAAGAAATATGTAGTAAGTTAAAAGGTAGGTTCAGATAGCCGCAAAATATCGGGAATATTTTGCGGTGATAAATATTACAATCATGTGATAATGTCTCATGTTGTAGAACTTACTTAAGCAACTTGTGATCAAGATCGTGGTAGCACCTGCTAGTGCCTTTAATAGTACTGGCAGGTAAAAGAAGTAAGCCCCTTATCCGAGGAACTCAATCTACAACACCAGAATGAAGAATCTCGGTAAATCTCATGGAAGTTAGTACAAATATAAGTACGGCCCTAAACTGACTTAATATATATTTTGATTTATATCGATTCTTGACAATCTGCCATTTGATTTGACAACCTACTCTATTTCTCGTCAATAGTCATTCGATTAAAGGTTCAATTAAAATTTGCTTCATTTATATTTCACGTTTCTCATGGCCTTCTGTAGATCGACTTGCACTTGCACTTTCTTATGTCAATAGCTTCAATTATGTCAAATAGCTTCTTAAATCAATAGTTACTTATTTTTCTTCTAATCTTCGTACGGTCAGAAAGTTCTAACTTGCCTATCATTATAGGCTGGAGAGAGCGATAATCACGAGCTCGATTATTTATCTCTTTTGCTGCAGGTAATTTTCTTACAGAATTTGTAGTTGGACATTCTATGAAACCGACAATAATGACATTTTTTCTGAAAATCTTGAAAATTAGGGAATGATGCTGCTCTTCTAGGAACCCGCCCCTTATAGTCATGTGCAAAAATCATATGGTCACGTGCGGTCATGTGTTCTATGTGGGGCTTTAGTTATAAAAAGACGGAAGGACAAAATTATCTGAAATATCTTATTTTTTCGGCAAGTTCTCAGTTTGAGTTAAAATGGAGTTTTTAATTCGTGGATTCCAACAATTTAGCTATAGTATTGGCGGCAGCAGGTGGCAGTGCATAGAAAAAGATGTTATATAGCATTCGATTTACTATCAGGTTTAGAATCCAAGATTGAGGCAGACAAAATGATTTCGCCTTTTTTTTCATTTCTACGGGTAATTTGTGAACTTTTGTTTCAAAGAGTTCGATGTCTCAGATAAAAACGCTTTTGTAGTAGTTTTCGCATCATCTAGTTAAACTAGCTATTTGAGAAAAATCATCTTACTATTTTTGTCAATAATTTCGTTCTCTAAACATTCTTCCATCTTTTGCAGTGCAAGCCAATTCCATAATAGTCAACAGCCCACAAACTGCCGCTTTAAGGAATTTTGGCAAATGGCAAGTAACCAAATAATTCTCTGCAGAGAAAAACTTCTGACACAAGACCATGTAACAACATAATAATATTATGATTTTGTGGACGGTGATAATCTTAGTTGTTAGATCTTCTCAACAAATAAAACTTCAACAAGGTAAGGAAATTCTTGAACGGAGTTATAGATGAAAGCATAGCAATATAGCTGTACAGTGCAGAAACCTCTATTTACCGGACCTCGTAGGGCAAAGGGAGAAGGCCCGGTAAATCGAGGGACACGGTAAATAGAGGTACGGGAGATACTGAGATAGAAGTGTTACTATATCATGTGAAAGATTTTTCGGTTACTTAATACATGATCATCGGCTATGCGGTTGAAATAATAAACTTTTAACCATTTAAAGTTACAATTCTTTTTCGCAACACAATTGCAGTTTACACTATATTCTAATTCACTATGTACATGCACATTGCACACGCTGCATTTATATAATGACATTCCCAATACCTCAGCAGCTATCACGAAATTCTCCTCCGACATTACAATGTTAGACGAGGTGTGTGGTTACCTCCGACATATACTTATAGATAGCAATACTTGTGTCGGGACGGACAGTGATGGGATTTTAAAAGTAGAGCAACAATTTCCTTGCTCAAATACTTTTTGTTTGAACACAACAACACAGAAAATCAGACAGGAATCAGTTCAAACTGAAGTTGTCATGGTAACCGGTGAGGGTTGCATTTTGAAGCTGATGGACAACAAAACGGAAGGTGCTAATTTCAAGTTGAAGTGGCGTTTAAATGAAAATGGAAGAATTTGCCGGGTAAAATTAAATCCAATTTGTGAAGAATTTTGGGCAATAGATACACAGAGATTAAACTTAACCAATTCAAAGAAATCTGGATGCAATGAGTGTCAAGCAGTAACTGGAGCCCAACGATTTGATTTCCAACGTCGACAGGAATGTGAAACCTCAGGTAGTCCTGCCATCTAGCGCTACAGTC
Source organism: Mnemiopsis leidyi (assembly GCA_000226015.1). Classification (NCBI taxonomy): domain Eukaryota; kingdom Metazoa; phylum Ctenophora; class Tentaculata; order Lobata; family Bolinopsidae; genus Mnemiopsis; species Mnemiopsis leidyi. The sequence goes on along the minus strand of JH152756.1, from coordinate 68,793 downwards.
GGTTTTAGTTTATTTAATTTTAATTATGTTATATCATGTGATTAAAATTTACAATCAACTCTCTGCTTTGATCTTAAATTGTATGTGTGAGTAATCACTAATTACTTTCAGTCGAATGCGCAGAAGCCAGAACTCACTGAAGACCGTAGGTTTCTGAAAATTAACATTAAAGAAAAAAATCATTTCGGAAGCGCATCCGTTCGTCAATATAGATTTCACATCAACGTGGACTTCTATAATGGATCCAATCCTGAGAATAGCTTGGGTTTCTTAAAACTACAAATAAAGAAGGGAAAGGGCTTGTCGTTTACAGCAGTTAATTGGGTCACTTCTGAAAGATGCTCAACTGATGGGGATGTTGTGAACAACAACAGCGACTCTGAATTGATAGTATGGATTAACTCTACAGGGCAGGTAAACGTTGACCTGGACGGTAAGAGGGCAGATATGGGGAAGTGTTGGAAAGATCCATGGTTTGATCCTGTCAGGATACGAGTAACTGGGATTGATATGAAACGATGGAATGCTGCAGGACAGACGAAACTGAAAGATGTGTTCGACATTCATTATAAAATTCTTGAAAAAGTGAAAAGTAAGTTTTGAAGAGTAGGTTGTACAATGCAAGGTTGTTGTGAATATGAAACTATGCAATAACCGCAAAATATCGGGAATATTTTGCGGTTACAATATTTGACAGACTAACAACTTAAATTAGCAATACTCGATTACTTCACCATTTCAATACATTTCAGTACTTGTCTCATTTAGAATAATCTAATTATATTTAACTTATGATGGAAACTTATTACGGCACTTGCTTGTGCTGCTATCAGCACTTATAGCGAATAAAGGAAGTAAGCTCTTCACTCTGTGTATTGGTCTACTTATCCGGGGATTCTCTCAACCACATCAGAATGAAGAATCAGCAATCATGGAAGATAGACAATTATGGCGGTGAGTGCCCCTGCAAACTTGTACGTATCGACTATCGTGAAAAGTGATTTTGAAAATCTACCATTGGAGTTGATAGAAAATGCTTTAAAATCTGCGATTTGATAAGACTGCTTGTACTTTGGAGGATTCCCAAGTGAAATTTAATCTTGACAATCAACAAATTGATTGGACAAAAGAATCTGCGATTAAATAAGACTTCTTGTACTTTGTAGGTTTTCCGAATTAAAAGCAACTAGCAGGAGGAACAGAAGGAGTGGAGGACCGGAAGGTGCGGATCAGCAGAGCCGCAGACATGATCTCAAATATTCTTTAAGGCGAGTAACTATGAAACCATTTATTTGATGCTGAAATGCTTGAAACATGACAAAAAAAGCACGCTGTTTCTCTTCGAACTAACATAACTGTTCCCACATTTTCTTGCCGTGTCTACCCTAAGCTGACTACTTGTGTGCAGTTGCCAAATACTTTGGCCATGATATGAGTAATCTATGATGATTTTCCAGTTAATTATTTACTACATTAAGATTATTCTGTCGAATACCGTTATCTCAATCAATTTCTCTAAATCACTTCAAAATCTCTTTAAATCTCAACACTTGACAGTTCAGTATACTTCTGATGACTTCAGTGAAACCTGATCCCTGGAGATTCCCAGTTGTCGGTGAAACGTCATAATTGGGAAATTCTCACGCTTACATGTTAACTAGTTTCACAAGCTAAACTTGACAGGTTCCCAGTTGTCGGTCAGCCTTTTATTCGCTTTACTTTCCTGATTGCTGCAGTGGTACAGGTCACAATTGGTCTACTAGGGCTTGTCCTCTTTTCCTGGTGTAATCGGCCATTCAAGATATCTGAAATCCAACGGAAAACAGTCCTTTCGTTAGGGCTAGCATCCCCGTGAACCACTACGAGCTCAATATGACTGTCTACAGCAGATAGACCCATCTTGTGTCGAGTCAAAACATTGAAACGAAAATCACGATTCATCTCATTCAGCGGAGGAAGAAAATGAAATCAAAAAGCTTAGCTTAAAGGGCTGTTAAAGTTCAACCCTTATCCTAAAAATCACTTATATTTACCTAAAATTGTCTGATAAAACCGATCCTGGTAACGAAATTTTACACAGACTTTTTACTTTTTGGAATAAAACGCTCACTGACAA